>OX103977.1:22285358-22304742 GCA_944470395.2 Schistosoma turkestanicum | reverse complement strand
GTAGAAGATGTTCGTAGGTTACTAGTACTCGATCATAGATGTTTAAGAAGCATTGCTCGTGTATCGTGGGACAACCGTATAAGCAATGCTGTCGTTAGGAAACGAGTTCTAGGTAGGGACGGCAAATCAATAGATGAGGTAGTGAATCTTCATCAATTGAGGTGGTTGGGACATGTGTTACGTATGCCGAACCACCGACTGCCTCGACGAGCTATGTTTTGCAGTGTAGGAGTAGATTGGAAGAAAGCTAGGGTCAGCCAAACCAAAACATGGCAGAAATCCATCAAGTCACTGACAAGTGGACTGAGTCATGTTGGTAGATGTAGGTTACCTGATTGGGGTCCGCGAGACGATGTTCACCGATGGTTAGAGACCTTGAATGACATGGCTCAGAATCGTTTGCAATGGCGCAGGTGCATCCACTCTTTGTGTTCTCTCAAATTCTAACCTTCTGCATTCCTCATAATCTCTACCTTTCTCCTTCTAAAATCATCTTACTGAATTATACTTCTCGAATCATATTTTCGCTCCTCAATCTTATCCATTACTGCTGATACTTCTATTATTGCTATCACTCTTGGATTTGAACTGAATGTTGCGTCTCTGTGCTGGTGGGGCATGGCAGCCTGAACTGATGTACTTACGTACGAAGTTATATGTTGTATCTGTCTGTCTGATGTTCACATCAACATTGCAATGAAATTCTATGTGTTAGGATTAGGTACTTTCATTTTGGCGCTAATCATTAAAACTAAACAACTGATGAGAGTTTTGTTTACATTGTCTGCAAAGCAAACAAATAAAATCATTCATTTATTTAGTGAAATGTATCAAGATGATGATTTATATTTTCACAAAAGAATTTAGTTAATACTAAGTGAATCAATCAGCAACGCTGATTCATATTCATGCGTATATGTTCTTTCGAGCTTGAGGAAATACTTACTAACTCGTGTCCATAATTAACTGACTACTAGATTTCGAAGTAAGTAACTTTAATAGAACAGATAGGAGATATAAGTGATCCAAAAAAATGTGATATATTTGCATTATACATTTCTAACAATCTGGTCATACATGTACACTTGATAAGGCATTTTATATGAAGAATAATACAAGGTCAATTAAATCAGAGTAAATGAAACAGAGAGAAAATTGACGTAATACAGAAAGAATAAGAAAGGGTTGGGAAATTGTCACATTAGCTTAGGCCATAAAAGATTACCAAGGTAAATTCATGCCTATTTCATTCACTGGTTACGTTAATTTTCGCTCTACTTCATTTACAATGAACAACTTTCATTTAATTGACCTTTTATTAATCTTCAAATAAAATGCCTTGACAAGTACAAATGCATCACATTTTTTTTCAGATCAGTTACTTTTTCTCATTGTTCTATCACAAAATCCATAAAACCGGCTAATGGTTTTCAGTAACTTTATTCATCCATGCGAGTACATTTCACACAGACTATAACTACGAATGTTTAATAAAAACGTTTAAGTAACGTTGAATAAAGGAAAGGAGAAATTCGTCTTTCCCACCAGTAATTATTCAGTATAAAGACCAATTTACAATCTATTTTATTCCCTAAATAATTTCAAGAATACTTTTCACATCGTTTAGTGAATGCTTACCCCTCGGTGATAATTAAATCAAATTATTATGGCATCAAAAACATTATTGACTACAAATTTGTAGCAACTTAAAGACCATTGAAAAAATTAAATTTCATAACAATTACTGGTCAGTGAAGAACTATCAAACATAGGCACATTTCTTCCATTTTTAACAATTAGTTTTTGATCTAAATGTGTACAGTTCAAATTCAGTTTGAATATAAGTGGAATATTCAAGAAAATCATTTACCCTTGAATTTTCCCTGGTAGTTCTTAATCCTAGGGTAATATGACAATTTCCTACCCTTTCTGATTCTTTTCATGGTACGTTGTCAATGTTAGATCATGATTAGAAACCTGGAAGCACTGGACGACCGTTTCGTCCTGGTATGGGACTCATCAGCTCTGCGCATCCATGACTTCTGCACCCCGCTGTGTTTGAACCCAGGACCTTCGGTATTATGCGCGAACGCCTAACCTCTCGACCACTGAGTCAGTGTCTAACAGTGTTAGTGTCTACCCTGATCAATTCACGGATTGATCGAACTTTTATTGAACTGACCTTTTATTAATCTTCATATAAAATGCCTTGACAAGTGTACATGTGTAACCAGATTGTTCGAAATATGTATAGCGCAAATACATCACAATATTTTTTCGGATCGATTACGTCTTCTCACTGTTCTATCAAAATTTATTTCATCACTTATAAGCATACATTCATCGTTTTCTCAGACAATATTTTTTTATATCCCAAAAGATACATTTCGAACGCTTTAAATGCTTTTTGTCGCTGACAAAATCGATTGTCACTTCCAGGCAAGTTTCTTTTATGACGCTATTGACTTGTGTTGAAAGATTATTCAATGTTGTAAGTAAGTAAAGCAAAAAATCACTTTCTATCAATAAATTTCATTGTTAAGTACATGACATAACTGATTTTTAGAAAATGTGTACTATACCATCCCGTCATAAAAAAAATACAATCAACAGTTTAAATAAACCATTGGTAAATTTACAACATTGAACAAAATGAACATTGAATGGGTTGCTTGAAAATTCAAAAATTATACAACTAATAGTTCAAAAAAAGTAAGTATTGATGTCGATTTTTTTGAAAAAATTTAAATAACTTCTGGCATGCATTTTCTTAGTAATTTAACAAAAAGAAAGAACACATTTTACAAAAAAATTTTTCCCCAGTGAATTAGAAAAATACACATAGTTTTATTGTAGCATTTCTGGTTACCCATAAAAAAAATCATATTCGATAAAGTCCTGTGAATTTACTTTTCATAAAGAGCATAAAAAATATTTTGGAAATAAGGTATGAAACATATTTTCCTAAGGAGTTTTAAAGCCAATGAAGCATGAAGTCTTAAAAAATATCTCTACTTAATACGAGTTAGACAGGTATTAATTCAGTTACTCAATAATTGTATATCACATTGACAATTATTTCAAACTAATATAATTCTATATAAACAAACATCCAGGGAAAATATTCGTCAATTTACTGAATCTTATTTACAAAATATCCCTGGTAATATTGTAGTGAACGAGAACACAGGTGGGGCAACCGAATTGTATCTAGCGAAAATTACAGAGTTACTCAGTAAAATAGGAAAACCATGTCGTAAATCGTTCATTTGCAAAATATCAGTCCATCATATCGAACTGGACTGTTCCTGTTGCAAAACATCAATCCATTGTCACTATTCATGCTTTTCATACAAATTCCATTGTTTTCCCACTCTTCCTTTCTTGATGTTCCTCCATCTTCTGCTGCCAGACATCATGTCGACACTCACGTCATATACTACTTATAAGTAGCTCGCACCACAATATAATAATTCCAATATTATAATCAAGAGAAATTGAGTAATATATCATGAAATCATGAAAGAATCATTTGTTAGAGCACCATTTCATCCTTGGACGTGACGTGCGCACAAGGCCCAAGGTCCTGGGTCCGAATCCTGCGAGTAGCAGGAGTTGTGAATACTCACTGCTGATGAGACCTAAATCAGGAATAGATAGCCATCGAGTGTTTCCAGGTTTCTAACGGTAGACTAACAATGATTCATTCATGATTTCAATTTGCAACAACAATCTTCGTAATTTGTATTACGGGGTTGTGAAGATTGTTAAGTTACATATTTTTGAAACCATGAATCGATCAATCACCATTAGAAACCTGGAAGCACTGGACAGCCGTTTCGTCCTGATATGAGACTCCTCAAAAAAAAAACTTAACAATCTTCACAACCCCGTAATGCAAAGTGCCTGTGCTCACTAGTGACTAGCTACGTGAGGAATCTTCTCTGAGTTCTAGTGGGAACACGTGACCAGTGAAGTTCTACCTGTTCGGGTGTAGACAGTAACTACCAAACACTGTGTATGAGGTTGTGCAACTCCATGAATTGATCAAGTTAGACATTAACACCGTTAGATACCGGCTCAGTGGTCCGATGGTTAGGCGTTCGCCTACAATACCGAAGGTCCTGTGTTCGAATCGTGCGGGGTGCAGGAGTCGTGGATGTGCACTGCTGAGGAGTCGCAAACCAGGACGAAACGGCCGTCTAAACAGTGCTTCCAGGTTTCTAATGGTGGTCTTACCTTGATCGATTCATGGTTTCAAAAAAAACCTTCGTAATGTAATATATGTCACGGAGCAAATTCTACTGAACATGGAGTGTTAGTGAAGTCTAGAATGAAGAAAAAAATATGGACATTTATTTGTTGAAAACGAGAAATCTAATATTTGAATTTACCAATAAGCTAATGAGAAAAAAAACATCTAGAAATAAGTTATTATACAATAATTATCCAGCACATTGATAAAAAAATTCCCTAAGGTATTAGCTAGACGGATGGTTTTGTTTATCTAAGGACAAAAAATATATTACATACAATGCTACGAATTTCATCCATTTGCTTTACTGTTCATTCATTTTGTGTACATTCATTCTCGTTATCCTTCAATCTGTTCTTCAAAAAATTTTTATTCATTAAAAAAAATAATTTCAAAAAAAAACGAAAAAAAACTGAAAATGACAAGAAGCTAGAATGAAAATCAGTTTTTTTTTCCATTTTATTCCTAATGAATACACGATCATGTTGAATTGGTATTCAGGTCATAGAAATGTGCATTTCATATTTCAATCCTATTTCCAGTGTATGTTACATTATTTTTCTCTCCGTAAAATGTATTTCTAGTCATTGTGTGGTGCGCGCTACTTGTAAGTAGTATATGACGCGAGTAATAACGTATTGTCTGGCCGCAGCAGAAGATGGGGGAAGATCAAGAAAGGAAGAGTGGGAACACAATGGAATTTGTATGAAACGCATGAACAGTGAAATGTCAGACAATGGATTGATATTTTGCAACAGGAACAGTCCAGTTCGATATGATGGATTGATATTTTGCAAATTAACGATTTACGATATGGTTTTCCTATTTTACCGATTAACTCTGTAATTTGCAATAGATACAATTCGGTTGCCCTCACCTGTGTTCTCCTTCACTACAGCTGTGCGTTTTTCCCTCTCATATGATGAAATCGTTATGCTGAAAGGCTTTAGTCTAGCACAACATATCACCTTTTTTGTTATACTCTTGAGATAGTGTGTACCATAAAAATTTTATTTCTATTTCAAATAATATCTATCCTTATTCTTAATATTTTATGATAACTTTCAAGTTTGTATTCAATTTTTAAGATTTTGTAACTATCTGATTTACGCATCAGACATGACAATGAGTTGGATGCGCCTGACCGTCTGCTATAAGGTTAGACGATGTGTTGTTACTTGATTATGAGAATACAAAATACTGCTCTTTATGTGAGAGTGGTCTTTTGGTTTATCTGATAATCAACTGATTTCTATTTCTTTACATATACCATTGTAGAATTTATTTAAATTCCTGTCAGCTGTTTCGGTCTTAAGAAATAAAAATCGTTTATTTCCAATTAAGATGTAGTTATGCTTACTTGGTACCGTAAATAGTTGAAGATGGAATCGGCAAAACTAAAATAAGTCTTATTTAAACAAGTTGATTTAAAACTTAAGAATACCGCATTATCTAGTCAAACGTACTGTGTTATTAAAAAAAAGAGATTTAGGAATAGTCAGTTCTGGAAATTCAAAGTCTACATGTGTTGGGGATGTTAGATCCCCAAAATTCGCTTGATAATGCCGTATTTCGGTTTTCACGTTCGCCAGCAGGGGCTGATCAAATGACCTTGAGATTTCAATTCCCACCAGGAAAATCAATGGCTATGATTGGCTACAGTGTATTTTAGTATGCTATTTTCTTAACTGTCTCAAGGACGTTGTTATGTTGTATAAATAAACGAGAGTTGTATGCCTGATTGTACTGGGATTGCTGGGTGTTTGTAGAATATACTTTCTACGCTTACCAAGACTTCTGTTTTACCGTTGGATTCAAGGTAGCCTTCCTGGAAGCTGGTAAAAGTATCGTTCGCGTTTATCGACTAAGGTAAACTCGTAATAGCATCAAGCATCCTAAGTGACGAACATATCAACATGAGTGTCACACAATGGGCGGTTGCAATTTATTAACGATGATAGCAGAGTTGTGAAATAATATAAAAACGAGTAAAATCTTATTAGTCCTCTGTGTTGATCAATCAACAATCTTTTACTGATAGAAAATAGGAATTGCAATAGAATAAACTAACTCCGCCAGTAGAACCTTAGGGGCTACTGCCGGTCCCAAGCCCGGGTAAAGGAGGAGGGTTGGACATGGGGTTGGCGACCCCATTCCGTCAAAAACTAACTTCTACGAAAGGCTGCAGTCAATCATCGACAGCTGCTCACTAAAAGATTTGACGATTCTAATGGGAGACCTGAATGCCAAGGTTGGAATGGACAACAATGGATATGAAGACATCATGGGACGACATGGACTGGGAGAAAGAAACGAAAACGGTGAGAGATTTGCAAACCTATGTGCCTTCAACAAACTGGTCATCGGTGGCACAATATTCCCGCACAAACGCATACACAAAGCCACATGGATTTCACCGGATCACACTACTCAAAACCAGATTGATCATATCTGTATCAACAAAACGTTCAGAAGGACTATGGAGGATGTGAGAAACAAGAGAGGAGCTGATATAGCCTCAGATCACCATTTGCTAATCGCCAAAATGAAACTGAAACTAAAGAAGCACTGGACAACGGGGCAGACAACATCACAGAAGTTTAATACGGCCTTTCTTCGGGATACTGTAAAGCTCAACGAATTCAAGATAGTCCTCACCAATAGGTTCCAGGCCTTTCAGGATCTACACAATGGAGAGGACGCAACACTGGAGAACAGTTGGAAAAGGATTAAGGAGGCAATCACTTCAACATGTCACGAAGTTCTGGGTCACAAGAAGTACCGTCACAAGGAATGGATCTCTGTTGATACTCTCGCAAAAATTGAAGAAAGGAGGAACAAGGAGGCAGCAATCAATGTCAGCCGAACAAGATCAGAGAAAGTTACCGCACAAGCTACACACACTGAAGCAAACAGGGAAGTGAAGAAGTGCATCAGAGCTGACAAACGAAAATATGTGGAAGATCTAGTAATGACGGCGGAAAAGGCTGCAAGAGACGGAAACTTGAGACAATTGTACGAAACAACAAAGAAGCTGGCCGGGAACTATCGTAAACCAGAACGACCAGTGAAAAGCAAGGAAGGCAAAGTAATCAGCAACACTGAACAACAGCGAAATAGGTGGGTAGAACACTTTAAGGAACTCTTGAATCAACCAGCTCCACTGAACACACCCAAAATCGAAGCAGCATCCACGGACCTCCCAATTAATATTGGCGCACCTACGATTCAGGAGATCAGTATGGCCATCAGACAAATCAAGAGTGGCAAATCAGCAGGACCGGACAACATTCCATCAGAGGCAATGAAAGCAGATGTAGAAGCAACTGCGAAAATATTTCACATTCTCTTCAAGAAGATTTGGGATGAGGAACAAGTACCATCAGACTGGAAACAAGGAGACCTAATCAAAGTACCAAAGAAAGGCGATCTCAGCGAGTGTCAGAACTAAGAGGCATCACTCTTCTTTCAATACCAGGCAAAGTCTTCAACAGGGTATTGTTAAACAGAATGAAGGACTTCGTAGACGTCCAACTTCGAGATCAACAGGCCGGATTTCGTAAGGATCAATCATGTACTGACCAAATTGCTACATTACGGATTATTGTGGAACAATCAATTGAATGGAACTCACCACTCTACATCAACTTCATCGACTACGAGAAAGCATTCGATAGCGTGGATAGGAAAACACTGTGGAGGCTTCTTCGACACTACGGTGTGCCTGAGAAAATAGTTAACATCATACGGAACTCTTATGATGGATTCAACTGCAAAATCGTACACGGAGGTCAGCTGACAAACTCTTTCGAGGTGAAGACCGATTTCAGGCAAGGTTGCTTACTCTCACCCTTTCTCTTTCTCCTGGTCATCGACTGGATTATGAAAACGTCAACATCTGGAGGGAAGCACGGTATCAACTGGACAGTTAGGACGCAGCTGGACGATCTGGAATTCGCAGATGACTTGGCTCTTCTATCTCACAGGCAACAACAAATGCAAGAGAAGACGACCAGTGTAGCAGCAGCCTCTGCAGCAATAGGTCTCAACATACATAAAGGAAAAAGCGAAATTCTCCGATGCAACACAACATGCACCAACCAAATCACTCTTGATGGAGATGCCTTGGAGGATGTTAACACCTTTACATATCTGGGCAGCATCATCGACAACCAAGGTGGATCTGATGCAGATGTGAGGGCACGGATTGGCAAAGCAAGTGCTGCATTTCTACAGTTGAAAAATATCTGGAACTCCAAACAACTGTCAACCAAAACCAGAATCAGGATTTTCAATACAAATGTCAACACAGTTCTACTGTATGGAGCGGAAACTTGGAGAACTACGAAAGCCATCACCCAGAGGATACAAGTGTTTATTAACGGTTGTCTACGCAAAATAGTTCGTATTCGTTGGCCAGACACCATCAGCAACAACGATCTGTGGGAGAGAACAAACCAGATTCCAATGGAGGAGGAAATCAGGAAGAAGTGGTGGAAGTGGATAGGACACACAATACGAAAAGCACCGAACTGTGTCACAAGACAAGCCCTCACATGGAACCCTCAAGGCACAAGGAAATGAGGAAGGCCAAGGAGCACATTACGCCGAGAAATAGAGAAAGATATGAGAGGAATGAACAAACATTGGACAGAACTGGAGAGGGAAGCCCAGGACAGAGTTGGTTGGAGAAAACTGGTGTGCGGCCTATGCTCCATTGGGGGTAACAGGCGTAAGTAAGTAAGTAAGTAATAGAATAAACTCTATTCAATGCTTCCGCTTCTAATTGGAGTTTGGAATATGGTCATAGAATTTCAGAAAAACCAACTTTCATAAGGTTTGCAAATGAAAATAACGAACAAAGTCGCTTTTTGTCAGTCTCAATAATAAAGTACTGAAAACCAACTGATCCCTTAAATCTCCGCAGCTAGTAAACACCAAAACGAACGAAATGAAAAGTGTTCGATCTTCCTGGTAGAAACTTTCATGAAAGACCTTGTCTTTTTACTGAATTTCCTTGCGAAGTATCAGTACATATTACGCAAAAACTTAATTCTATTTGTTAGTTTAGGCAGTCAATCTATTGACTGCTGTGTAAAAAGCATCTATTTGTTGAGCTGTTGATAGCTTTCAAATCCCAGTCCAGTTAATTTGAGATTGAAATGTATTTAACAGTACATTTTAAATTCATGCTGACCATTGTTGTGACTGATTCCTCCTGGAGACTTTATTTGATTATTATCGATCCGGGAGTCAGATTCAAAAAGTGAAACCTATTGGTTGCAGGCTGAAAAGAAAAAAGATTAGCCTTAGGAGAAATGTTGTTCTACTTTGACCATGACGAATAAAAAAGCTGATATCTCTTTACTACCACTTAATGTAGAACTGGTAATGTATCGAGCTTATAGTGTTCAATAAACGTTTTATTTGAAGTTCTGTTTGGTTTTCTTAATATAAATACTGGCGATTTTGGCAAACACTTAATTCATTCTTAGCTGAGCTAGCCTAAAATATTAAAATTGTATGTTTGCACAGCTTATTTATAACGTAAATGAGAAAAAGTGAGTATTGTAATAAATAACAATATGTCAGTCGTTCAGCTCCCAAGAACACTTGCTTTCAAAATTCTCATCATTGTGTACGAAACAATTTGACCTTAAGTTCTTTTAAGGGTACTGCTGATCCTAAGCCTGGATAAAGTAGTAAGGTTGAACATGAGGTTAGCGACCTCGTTCAGTACAAAAATAACTTATTGACAAAACACAAGATAAAACAATTATTTAAAACCATGTAAACCATGTCCTGGCAGTTAGAAGACCTTCAGGGTGACCTCATAATGAAGGCCGAGATTCTTCGGTAGTCACTAGGTCGTAGTACTTCTCTAAAAACAGCAACAATTACCATTGGTACATGAAGTATTCAGACAGTATTGGAGTTCGGGAGGACTATTCAAGTCGCTACGCAACTAAAAATAAGCACGATAATTACATACAGGATTAGGTTCAGGAGGATCATCGTGAGAACGTGAGGAGTTAACATCGCTTCAGATCATCGTCTGGACCATTGTAAGTAGACCCAGACAACATTCCAGTTGAGGCACTGGAAGCAGACATAACAGTAGCTACAAAGATATTCCACTCTGTTCAGCAAGATTTAGGTAGAAGGACAAGTACCAACAGGCAGAAGAGAAGAACACTTCATCAAGATACCAAAGAAACAAGATCTCAGCAAGTCAGGGAACTTTAGGCTAATCACATTACTATCACCACTAAGAAGTGTTTTCAACAAAATGTTTTTAAACGGGATGAAATATTCCGTCGGTGCTCAACTTGTAGATCAACAGGTTGGATTCCGCAAGGGCCGACCAAATCGTGACACCGCTGATCATTGTGGAACAACCAGATTAGTGAAATTCACCACTCTTCATCAGCTCCATTGACAACAAAAAAGGACTTGAAAGCATGGACAGGACAACACTACGGAGGCTTCTTCGATACTATGGCGTACCTGAGAAGATAGTCGACATCATCCAGAGTTCTTGTATCGGATTAAACTGCATATTCATTCACGGAGGACAGTTCACATAACCTTTCGAGCTGAAGACGGGTGTCAGACCAGGTTGCTTACCCTCACTCTTTCTCTTTCTCCTGGTGATCGATTGAATAATTCAGACGTCAAAATCTTCGTGGAAGCATGGATTATGGTGGATTGCTTGGATGCATCTGAAAGATTGAAGTTTACGGATTTACCGTGACAAATTTTGTCAATTAAAAAACATTCATCCTAAAAACACAGGTTTATCAATGAAAAAAATTATTCTTCATAAATTTACATCATGTTCTTCAATTGTACATCAAAAGTAATGATCGAAAAGATTAGCCAAGTTTTTGGATAAATATATCTTAGAACAACACATATAAGCGAACAATAGTGTTGTTTTCGATTAGATCGTCATCAGGCTTTACTCTCTAATATACATGAATATTTATACTTGAAAATGTTATAACCAATCAAGGCAATTTGAGCTATAATCACAAGGAAATGAAGTAGAGATTACGTCACTACATATAATAGGCAAAAGTTCAAGTGGATAGTAGGAAGACAGGTCTACTGTTAGTAGTAAGAAAATTATAAAATATGATAACTAAAGTAGGTCAGAGGTAGATGAATAGAATTAAAATAATCATCAAAAACATCAAAACCATAAAATAAGATAAAAAATATATAATGTCATATTCGGCCACGGAAGAGATAGGGGTGTCATGAATTTCTTCTGAACACATAAATTGGGGTTGAATGTACGTATTCCTATGGCTTCTGCTATGTGTAGGAGACGGGATCGAACTCCGTTGGGAAATGATTGAGGTATACGATAGATCACTCGAAAAGATCTAGGCTTATCTACAATATGACCAGTATCTACCAAGTGTGCTAAGATCGAACTGCGTATTATTTTTGACTGACCCTTCGTAAACCATGCTGGTAGATGTTCACTCATTCGTTGATTAAGTTGCCTGGTATTACGCCCGATATAGCTATCTCCACAGGAGCAGCTGAATTTGTAAATGCACATAGAGGAGGCCAACTCAGGTAACTTATCCTTCGTTTAGGTAGATATCACTGGTCGACTTGAGAAGGTCAAAGCAAGTTTGGCTGCATTGAATTTTCTAATAATTGCTCTCATTAATCTGTCCTGCAGAGTATCACAGGCCACATCTCCGTTGAATTGTAGTTTAATAAATAATGTCTTTTTTTCGGACGGTCGAAATTAAATATATCTGTTAAAATTAAAAAATATGAAATTTGTATTGATTGTAAGTAAGGTAGAATGAAATCTTGTAATATCTGTGATTTAAAGAGAAAAAAAATCAGTTCATATATTTCCACAGATGTAAGTAAGTATTTTTGTAAATAGTGTCTCCTGAACAAACTAATGTTTTGCCTATAATCCTTTGAATAAGCAAGCAACTAGTGTGGAAGTCAATTCCGCAATATTAGTAGAAACAGATAGTAAGTAGTTCAACAAGTCATTGGAAATCTATACTTTCAAAACTAAATGATTTTTCTTTCATCTAAAACCCTTAGGGTAAAATAAATAAATACTCGAAAAAAGATTCGTATTTTAATTTTCATCATGTCTAGTCAACAGCTGTTTTCGATGAGACATAAATTGTACAACCTCAAAAAAAAACTTTCAACTTATATTCTAGAAAATAACAAAGTAACAACCTTTTCATTCAATGTGTTCAGACATAAAAAAAGGCACTATGATTATATTTATTTGAATTTATTGGTCATTTGGGACAACAGTAAATCAAAAAAATACAAATAGACAATTCCGAGTAATTAAATTGTTGCACGAAATTTTTTCAATCATTGTTGTTTATGTTCTCTTAGCAGCATATTCGCGCACCCTTGCGTATTATGTGGTTAATTATATAGTTTAACAGACGAAAAATGTTACCGTTTCAACATAACATTCTAGTAACAAACATTTCACGTTGTTGGGGACGTTAGATTCCCCAGAACTCGCTTGACAAATTCCTTATTGTGGATTTCACGTTTCCGGACATGAGCTGATTAGTTTGTTGACCTTGAGATCTTATTTCCCATCAGGAAATTCCTTGGCTGTGATTAGCTGCTGTATATTTTTGTGACTGTTCCAAGGACGTTTCTATGATGCATAAATAAACAAGATCAGTCAGTCAGATAAGGGAGTGTGAGTAGAGGTAGTTGTGGAGAGAAGAGAGGTATTAGGGGGTGTAGGAAGGATTTGATTTTGACCAATTTGGTCTCTCGTGCTGTTACGGGTATGAGGGCGGTTATCACTTCCCGGCTGCCCACACCGTGGAAGGTTGTTTCTTGAGGGACCTGAAAAGGAAGATAGATTAGTGTTGGTCTTAGAGACCTGGATGCGTGACCGCACAGCCCAAGGGACAACTGCTTGAGGCCGGTCACGCACGGACTTTTTATGAGTAGTTTTTTGAGTATCAGCTCCGCTCTTAAAGGCCCTTAGTGGGCACCCTTACCCAAGGAGACGGAAACGAGTGAGGTTTTGAGGTGTGACACTTTTAGGGTCGACCTTTTCTAACCCATCCTTCCTTGTGAGAAGGCAGCATCGCTGCAGATGCCGGTTGTCTGAGGGAAACACCTTACTGCTATCACACCCCTCTACAGTCAGCAGTACTACTTCGCCCTCAGACCTTGAGTAGCTGCTTTTAGTCTCATCGTTCTTCAGTCGACCTGCCTGGCATGGTAGAACCTCCAGGAACATATGTTCCAGCCAGTATAGCTCGGTTGGGTCATCACGATAGTCAAGCCCGACCACCATGTCAAGGTAGCAGCTACGGTCGGGAAAAAAACGAGATTTGTGCGCTTGATTGTGTTGTGCTTGCTGGGGGTGTTGGTAGAATATACTTTCTACGCTAAATCAAGCTAGCCCACCTGGACGTTGGTTCATTGTCTCGTTCGCGTTTATCGACTAAGGTGAACCCGTAATAACTTCAAGCGTACCTAGCGACGAACCTAAAACACACTCATACAGGAATCAGACAGTTGCACACATTCATGCTCATGATGCATAAATGGAATTATTGATTGATTTTCGGCATACAAAAAATGGACAGGTTATGTTTTTTTTTCAAGTGATCCGTTTTCTCAATTAATCAATAATCTATCATATATGAATAATTTAATGACAGTAGACAATGTTTACATTGATGCGTAAAAAATATTTGGCTTTTTTTTTCTAATGGTAATAAATGTATATGTAAGTAGCTAAGCTAGTTAGCTAGTAAGTGTGATGAAGTTTCAGTGTTTACATCACTACTTTACATCAATGTAGTAGTAGTAGGAGGAGGAAAAATTGTATTTTTTCACACACACAGACATATTTAGCTTTTATGCAACTATTTTAAAAATAAATATACTAAATGGAATGAAGAATACATTAGGGAAAATGCATTATCTGTTCTACATTATGAAAATTAGTTTTACGACAAACTCGTTTCAATTTTATAACGCTTTAATACTAATAATAATACATGTCTAGGAAGTAAATGTCATTTTAAAAACATTCATTGACAAATATTTCAGTAAAAACTAATCTCTTGATGATTTGTAATAAAAAAAAAAAAAAGAAAAGCAGATAAAATGGTAAAATGAACTTTATTAATAGAATATTACCAATAAAAGACAGTGATCGCAGCAAAACGGCATTTACCATACGAGAGAAGCAGTATCAATTTAAACGAATGCCCTTTGGATTGGCGGGTGCACCGTTTACGTTTCGAAGACTAATGACATTACTGCTCAGAAACATGGAGAATGTCGAGGTGTATGGCGATGATTTGGTCGTATATAGTCGTACAGAGGCAGAACATGTGAGGCACGTAGAGGCGGTCCTAAGGTGAATTGATGAGTTTGGTTTACGAATTAACAAAGACAAGTCTCAGATAGCGAAAAGAAGCGTCACGTTGCTGGGGCATAAAGTAGGCAATGGAGAAATAAAACCACTGCCGGAGAAGATTCTAACGATAAAGAACATTGCAGTTCACAACTCAAAAAGGAAGTTAAGACAGTTCCTGGGAAGAGCGGCTTTCTACAGCAGATTCATGAAGAACTTCAACAATATAGCAGCACCCCTGTATAAAGTGCTAAGTAATGCGAAGTTTACGTGGACAGAGACCGCTCAGCAAACCTTCGACCGAATCAAAGAGCTGTGTAGATGACCGCCTAATGATGCTGAGACTGCCCGAACCCGAGAAGCCATTTACAGTGGCCGCTGATGCGAGCGATCACGGTATAGGTGCCGTCTTGAGGCAGTCTGACAGAGTGGTGGAGTATGCCAGCCGTGTCCTTATGCCGACGGAACAGAAGTATTCCACAGTAGAAAAAGAGTGTTTAGCGATTGTATGGTCGGTAGACAAATGGAGACCATATCTACTGGGTCCGCAATTTCACATCGAGACGGATCATAAGCCCCTATAATGATTGAAAACAGCAAAAGACCCTCGGGGGAAGTTGGCTCGATGGATGCTTCGTCTACAGGGGTATGATTTTAGCATCGGGCATGTGCTAGGGGAGGAAAATGTAATGGCAGATTATTTGTCAAGACCGGACACCGAAGCCGAACTTCCAGAGATGGCGTGTGCAGTTAACGGTCTAGACTGAGACCCACTAGAACTCGTCCGACATCAGAAAGCCGACCCTAACCTTCGAGAGGTAATCAGAGTGATAAAAGAGGGAGAAGATGTCGACAAGAGTGGAACAGACAATTAACAGTGTTGCTGGGGCAGAAGGGAAAGTGAGAGTGAACGGATACGGAGCCTTGACCTGGCGGGATGATGACGAGAATTGGGTAGCAATAATCCTAAAAGATCTGCGCCAGAAGATGATTCGTGAATGTCACCAGGTAGCGCACACAGGTATTGCAAGGAAAACTGATTTTCTGCTACAAAGTGCGTACTGGCCAGGTATGAGAGACGATATTGCACGATATGTGTTAGCGCGCCAGCGATGTCAACTAATGAAAGGTGATCGATGCATACGACCGCCCTTGCAGTCAATCCCAGTAACAGCAGTTGGTGATTTGTGGTCAGTGGATGTTATGGGACCGTTCCCGCAGACGACAAGTGGTAACCAGTACCTGCTGGTGATGACTGAGCATGCCACACGATGGGTAAATGCTGTGCCGATTGCGGTTAAGGTAGGTTCTTATCTACTGTGGTGTTCCACTCTGGTTAAGCATATGTATCGAAATTGATCTACAACCAGGGTGTAGACAATAGCTACGGTAGACTATGTATGAGGTTGCGCAACTCCGTGAATTGATCGAAGTTAGACATTAAGAACGTTAGATACTGGCTCAGTGGTCCAGAGGTTAAGCGTTCGCGCACAATACCAAAGGTTCTGGGGTTTGAATCCTGCAGGATGCAGGAGTCGTGGGTGTGTACTGCTGATAAGTCTCATTCCGGGAGGAAACAGCCGTCCAGTGCTTCAAGGTTTCTAATGGTGGTTTAAGATTGATCGGTTCATGTTTGAAAATGTGTAACTTAACAATCTTCACAACCCCGTAATGCGATTATGTAATAATGACAGACAGTTGTATAAATAGAAACTATTTTATCATATTGTATAATGAGAGCTGTGATATCCTGTTTTCACACATGATATAGTATGACATCAGAAAAAGAGTTGGAATGTCAAGTTGATTGTTATTCCTGAAGTCACTATAACTAAAGTTCGCTAATTAACGAAACGACTGGATCTAAAACTGGTGATAACGCTGTTAGGAAATTCATCCAATATCCTAAGAGAATTATTGGTCAAATCTTATTGTTCGATTTCTGTTGGTCAAAATTATGGTCGTTTTAACTGTCAAAGTCAAATACTTCAATGTTGTCGCCTATTGGACATCCGGACTGCCACTGTCATTTCAAACGTTCTTTCTTACTGGTTGTCTTAACTGTCAATGCCTATTCCTATTCAACCAAAATGTATAAATACGCATTATCTGTAAGACTTTATGACCACGACCAGGATCCAGGACCCCGTCCCGGATCCCTAGTCCGGGATCCTAATTCTCTTCTGGATTCGGAACTCGAACTTTCTGGATGCTTGTAGAATACACGTTCTAATTAATATCATGTCTTCTTATTTTTACTAAATGTGGGGGTTGTAATAATCGGATTTGAGTAACATGTCGTGTCACTGGATCCTCGATCTTCGCTCTCGTTTTTCCGACTAGGTAAACTCGTAATAGTTCACGTGTTTACGTGTAGGCGTAACAAACGCAAACCAGGTGACGCTATTAAACAATACATTGCTCGGAAGCGGATGCTCATCATCATAATTCATAAAGCTATGGGAAAGTCAGAGTATACTGATAACACCTTTCGTTGCTGTCATTCTGAAGGTGCTTCTACTTCACCCTAACTCCGTCTGTAGAACCTTCGGGGCCACTGTCGGCCTCAAGCCCGGATAAAGATGGAGGGTTGGGCATGCGGTTGACAACTTCATCCTACCAAAAAACCGCTAACCAGAAAAAATAAATTAAACCATTTTAACTCTGCCCTGGGATTCGAAAGAAGAATGATGACGTCTCGTGATGAAAGGCGAGTTCCGTCGGAAGTCACGACGCCGATGTCCCCCTTCTACTTCACCCTTTTATTCAGGAAGAACTAAGATACTCCATATTATTGTAACTAAGGATTATATTGAAAATCAGTAGAATTTATTATGTAACCAAATAAATTCAAAATGCATTGCGAATATATGGTTGTAACACTTTTTAAAATTGGTTCAAACTCAACCTGTGCCATATATTTAGGCTCACTGAAATCCTCCCTATACAAATGAACCAATCAAACCGTAGATGAGATAGTACTTTGCACTAATATGGAACCTAACTAACTGAAATATTACTGTTTCATTAAATTTCCAAAATCTCAATTTACTACCTTCATGAAAAAAAAATATATTCAAGTCGACAGAAAATGAAAACACTTCAGTTCTAATGTGATTGTGAAGTACTTTTCATTGCATCCACACATGTACACAACCACTTCATAATCTAGGAAGCTATTGGATATACAACACTTAAATTTCATTAACACAAGTCCATTTAGATGACAAATAATAATCGTCCTATACATGTAACATTAATTTATATGTATATATATATTTGTTTGCTTATAGCGTTTTACAAGAATAATAATCTTTATTGAGACGATAATGTAATGCTTTTTTGAGAAGCAAAGAAGCCATATCCTTGAGACACTTTTTAAGCAATCGCATATAATTCAGTTAAGCTTCAAATACTCTTGAAAATGATACTTCAGAATTTTAAATATATGAAAATCACTTATTTACTGGTATTTTAGAAATTTTTGGAAATAAATACGAATAAAATGTGGGAAATATTATTTTATAATCATAGAATACGCTATATACTGATTTTGTTTAGTTAGCTACAAAAAGAACTAGTAAAAACACCGAACAGCTGTGTAATCCTTCTTCTGCGATGACATTCACAATCAGGTTCTGGTTTCATTCCTCTTTAGCGGGTTTGTGAATGAGGCACTGGAAGCAGACATAACAGTAACTACAAAGATATTCCACTCTTTTCAGCAAGATTTAGGTAGAAGGACAAGTACTAACAGGCAGAAGAGAAGAACACTTCATCAAGAGACCAAAGTAACAAGATCTCAGCAAGTCAGGGAACTATAGACCAATCACATTACTATCACCTCTAAGAACTGTTTTCAACAAAACGTTTTTAAACGGGATAAAAGATTCCGTCAGTGCTCAACTTGTAGATCAACAGGTTGGATTCCGCAAGTGCCGAACGTGTACTGACCAAATCGTGACATCGCTGATCATTGTGGAACAACCAGATTAGGGAAATTCACCACTCTTCATCAGCTTCATTGACACAGGTTCTGGTTTCATTCCTCTTTAGCGGGTTTGTGAATGAGTCCTTTTGGGTAGTCACACACTCAGACGAAATTTCTTAATTTTCATTAGAGTAGAGTTCTGTCTAACATCAGTCAGCGTTGTGAATTATAGGGATTTTGTCGCCTCAAACTTGTTTACTTTATGAAATGGAAAATTCTCTTATTTGTCGGCTGTTCTTATATTATCTTTGAGAATTATCCTTAATTTATTTCACGAACATGAATGTATAATTCGAAGACATATTCGGATAATCATTATGAAATAATAACACAGTAAACCACCAACTGATCTTAGTTAAAAGATCATTGAACACGAGAAATCACTAAACAGATACTTTGCCTTAGCAAGGAACATTTCACCAGTGGTAATTCGAGTATCAAACACAACATTATGAGGTCATCAGTCAACACTATTTGAACCACTCAGCTAGGAATCCTACTATTTCAAATTGAACTGCAATAAATTTTTGGCATGCTTAACCACCAATGAGCAGGAGAGAATATCAGTGCTCCTCTATAGGAGGCTTTTGACGATTGTTAAGTATTACAGAATGCAACATGGACTAATCGCAGATGAAATAGCTGTCCAGCTTTATTGGTTTCCAATGGTTGCTTAACTAAGGTCAGTCTTTTATTTAATCAAAAAAATTCACGCATCACCACTATTCGTTGT
>OX103977.1:22204729-22284860 GCA_944470395.2 Schistosoma turkestanicum | reverse complement strand
TTGAAACCTTCAAGGACAAAGGAAATAAGGAAGGTTAACAAAAAACATATTACGCCAGAGAAATGGAGACAGACATGAGAAGAATAAATAAAATTTAGACGGAATTGGAAATGGAGGCCTAGGACAGAGTAGGTTGGAGAATGCTAGCTGGTGGCCTATGCTTCACTTGGGGTAACAGGCATTTATATCAAGAATCAAATATATATGTATATATTTAGAAGATTGTCTATGACAACAGCTTTGACAACGAACATATCTACAACTAGTTTTCAACAGCTAACTTAAATCAATTTATAATTATGTATTGTAGACTTGAACAACTATTATAGAAAAAGCATATGTAATGATAGATAATAATATCTCAAAATGTGTAACTTAAAAATCTGCACAACAACACCGTAATACAAATTACCTGTGCTCATTAATGACTAGCTTTGTTAGGAATCTTCTCCGAGTTCTTGTGCGAAGACGTGACCAGTGAAGTTCAACCTGTTTGGGTGTAGACAGTAACTACTGAAGAGTGTGTATGAGGTTGCGCAACTCCGTGAATTGATCAAGTTAGACATTTACAACGTTAGATACCGGCTCAGTGGTCCGATGGTTAGGCGTTCGCCTACAATACTGAAGGTTCTGGGTTCGAATCCTTTGAGGTGCAGGAGTCGTGGATGCACACTGCCGACGAGTCCCATTCCGGGACAAAACGGCCGTCTAAACAGTGCTTCCAGGTTTCTAATGGTGGTCTAACATTGATCAATTCATGGTTTCAAAAATAATATCTCTTCCTACATTAAAACTATTTTATAAACATCTTATATTTAATGTGGCTTCATTTTATTACAAATTAGTTTTGCAAAATAACATGATAATAACTTACCATTTTCAATGAACTGGTTAATGCTCTTCACATCGTACTACTGACTGTCATGTTATTTCTTCATTGAACTGTTGTCAATCAAAATGTTTCATGAAAACAAAACGAAATAGCTATTTTATCTCATGTTATTTTTGTTTGTTATTTCACGAAATGTTAAGTGTGTGTAGAAGGGCAAATGAACTAGATAATCCCAAATAAATAGGAACAACTGTTTCCAGTAAATATTCTTTAGGCTTCAAAGATAAGAAATGAATGGATAACATTAGACGGATTAACAGAGTAGGTTTACAACCTTTGCAACTGAATAAATCAATGTATTTTGTACAAAACATTGTAAAATTTACTATGAAATAAGTAAACAACATTTGGCGCTTATGAACATACACAAAAGTGTCGTAAGGTCTCACTAAGTCTATATATAGAGAGTGCTGTTTATCTATCGTCTAACAGAAAATACATGCTACTACATAATTAAGGACAATTTGTCAGTAGTTCATCAAGTTCTCAATAATTCTCAATAATTGCACTGGATTACAATTTTCTATTGAATTGGCTGTAATGAAGTTGAGTAGTCAATAGGCTTATGTTATAAAATTAATATACCTTAGTTATTCTTAGTTTGATGATTATCAAGCTGAAACTCCAAATCAAAGTCATAGGTTCAAGGCTGATTTGTTTGAAAATCAACAGTGTGACACTTAACTAGCGAGTGTCGATTTCATGATATCACATAGATCAAATTAAATTTAATTCGCTGGAAACTTTGTTGGATGATGTTGAACAAGCTAGTGTCTATCTGAACTTAGCAGCTAAATCGATAACGTGATAGTTTTTAAAGTGAACGGTAAACGGATTTCCTGGTGATCGAATGGATTATGAAAACGTCAACATCTGGAGGGAGGCACGGTATCAAATGGACAGTTAGGACGCGGCTGGGTGATCTGGACTTCGCAGATGACCTGGCTCTTCTATCGTACACGCAACAACAAATGCAAGAGAAGACGACCAGTGTAGCAGCAGCCTCTGCAACAGTAGGTCTCAACATACATAAAGGAAAAAGCAAAATTCTACGATGCAACACAACATGCACCAATCAAATCACTCTTGATGGATATGCCTTGGAGGACGTTAACAGCTTTATATATCTTGGCAGCATCATCGACGAGGAAGGTGGATCCGATGCAGATGTTAGGGCACGGATTGGCAAAGCAAGGGCTGCATTACTACAGTTGAAAAATATCTGGAACTCCAAACAACTTTCAACCGAAACCAAAATCAGGATTTTCAATACAAATGTCAAGACAGTTCTACTGTGTGGAGCGGAAACTTGAAGAACTACGAAAGCCATCATCCAGAAGATACAAATGTTTATTAACAGTTGTCTACGCGAAATACTTCATATCCGTTGACCAGACACCATCAGCAACAAGGGACTGTGGGAGAGAACAAACCAGATTCCAGTGGAGGAGGAAATGAGGAAGAAGTGGTGGAAGTGGATAGGACACACATTACGAAAAGCACCTAACTGCGTCACAAGACAAACCCTCACATGGAATCCTCAAGGCGAAAGCAAAAGAGGAAGGCCAATGAACACATTACGCTGAGAAATAGGAAAAGATACGAGAAGAATGAACAAAAACTGGACAGAAGTGGAAAGGGTAGCCCAGTACAGAGTTGGTTGGAGAAAACTGGTGAGTGGCCTATGCTCCATTGGGGGTAACAGGCGTAAGTAAGTTAGTAAGTAATTATTGGGTTTGAGCCTCGGAGTGAACATTACCTTGGATCCAATCCTCTTGAACATAACATAAATGAACTAACAACGTGACAATTTCGTATTCATTTCAATTATCGGCGATATTGGGTGAATTAAAAATACATTTTTAACAGCTCCTTTGTAATTATTTACCAAGATACACTTTAGTACAGCCTAACTTATCAACTGAAGAATTGTTAAATATGTCTTTGATATTCATATTGTTCAGGTGGATTGATAGAGATGTAGTTTGTTTAAATGACAAGTAGCAAGCATTTGTAACCATCTCTATGTATTCGGACAGAAAATCTGATAAATCTGTTTTTATACTACGATAATATTATGTTCATTCAACTGTTCGAAACCATACCGAAGGTCCTTGGTTCGAACTCTGTGAGTGACGAGTGTCATGGATGTGTACTGATGATGATTCCCATACCAGGATGAAACAGCCGCTTCCAGGTTTCTGATAGCCGTCTAAAATTGAACTTTTCATCATTTTAAGAAGTAGCTCAACAATCTCCTTAATGTATAATTTGACTGAGTCATTTTCAGTCTCCTCGAATTCTTAATTTAATTTTTAACTGACTAATTTGATAATATTTAATGGACGAGTTTTATTCCTAGCTTATCAAGCGATTCAGTGGTAGGATATCATATGATTTAAGTGAGATTATGAAAACCAAAAAGTCTGCTGTTTATGTGAATATATATCATATTCTTAATGAACTAGTAGGGCTATAAATGACTATGTAAAAATGTTACATAGTAAAAATTAGTTCCTCAACATAATCGAGAAATATTTAGTTCATAAGTTACTGACTTTAACTACAGTTTAATATTCAAAATTAACTACTGAAAATGGCAGCAAAATGTCTACCAAACGTATTGAGTGCAAACTGTCAAAAGAGATAGACAACATGACGCTGACTGTTATTAGGTTATGAAACAGAATTGATTAGATAAATCAAATCGGTCATGAAAGGAGGTTTATAGAGATCATTTGATATCGTGAACCGACATCAATCAGTACGGAATGAACAGTTTTTTCGATGTAGTTAAATATTGGCTAAATAACCTAAAGGTTAATCACTTGGTTGCCGGCATGCATGAATTGTTAATATGCTAAATGATCAGAAACTTTACAAAGTGAACTGATATCAACTAGAATGGAAATTAGGAAAAACGATATATCCCTTTACTTATAAGCTAAAATTTCTTTTCATCACGCATCCATATCTATTCGAAAACTTTGATTCAAGTCCTAAAGCCGGTAGAACATTTGCGTTGCAATAACCTCTTCATATTTTGAACCTGGTATTATTTGTTGTGCAATACCTCACAGCTATTAAATGAAACTTCAAATGATGAAGGCGGTTAGCAGAATTTGTGGTGAAATCATTACGACAAATAGACGGTTGAAAGCTTCACATTCGAAATCATGAACCGAACGGTGTTAATGTCCAACTTCGATCAATTCAAGGAGTTGCGCAACCTCATACACTGTCTTCGATAGTTACAGTTTACACCCGAATAGGTTGAACTTCACTGGTCATGGCTTCCCACTAGAACCCGGAGAAGATTCCTCACGGAGCTGGTCACTAGTGAGCACATGTAATTGTCAAGTTACACATTTTTAAAATCATCAATCGATCAATGTTAGACCATCATTAGATCACCTGGAAGCATCATTACATTAGTATTCGTTCACAGAAATAAAAGTCTAAAAGTTTTACAATTCCTTATTTAACAAATATACTATCCGATGTACATGCGATAAGAATGGACCTAATCAAAAACACATATTCCTAAACATGTTCCTACTTAGAAAATTGTATAGATTCTTTTAGTCTCAAGAAAAAAATGCAGATTGTTTCTTTCTCATTTAACTGCTATTTTTATGAACGGGTTTACTGACTGTGAGTTCTTTTTGGTTGGTTTTGTCAAAGAAACTTGTTGAAGTGTTTCAAGTTGAAAATTTCTTATTGCAGTCAACATAATAAGTATTATTTATTATTATTTATTATTAATATTATTATTATTATCTCTAGACAAAGTCAACAAATTAGTGAAGCAAATTTTAACTTACTTTATCGCATTTTATTGTTAAAATAAGATTTATTATCGAAACTTTGTATGGTCGTTTTGTCCATGTGTTCAGATGGTTGTAGGAAACCTTTTGTCAGATTGATATTATTAGACAAAAAAAGGTAATAATCATAATATCTATTTTTCGGCAATGATAATATCATTTTTCCAAATGCACAAATCACGCTAAGATGAATTAAATTGATTGCGATTATTGTGACAAATAAATTCGGTCGATTAAAAATTGTTCTAATCATTCAGTACTGACTAGTAGTAGAAATGATTCTTTGAAAAGACGTGCCTATATTTAAATAATAGTTTAAATAACGGCGAAATAAGTTCTAGACAAGATAAAGCAGTTAGCTCTATGGATATAGTGAAGCTTTCAATGGACTTCGATTAAACAAAAAGAGTGTAGAGATAAGTAGCAATTTTAATCAGTCTGAAATATATATATATATATACTGTTTGTAAAAATTGTCTAGGAATTTCTAAACAAGCTCTCCTATTTATTCTCAATCATTTGCGGGATAATTTCATATATATATATATATATATATATATATATATATATATATATATATATCACACTTATAAATCACACACTTCACTTAGGTAATTGCGATCTAGGAATAGTTTGCAAAACAAATGTATTTTAATCCACGGTAATGATATGTTTCAGGGAGACATTTCCGTAATCCCAAAGCAAAAACTGATAACCCTCTTCCACGATTCCGATCAACATTACTTATAGTCTCAATATGACATATGTGAAACTGGGTCACTATAAGACGAGTGAGTGAATTGCAGTTGGATCGATAAATTTCGATCAATAATTAATATGCTAGACACACATGACACTGATTAATACCCAATGACTATACACTTTTAAGAAATTTTTGACCGAATATTTGCTGACATTTATAAACAACTCATACATGTGCACACTGTTTTAAATGACAACGTCTGCTTAAAGACTAGCAAAATTAAGCGACATTAAAAGCTACAATAGTTGACTCGTTCATGTAGATTGACTAACCATTCAGTCATAACATTTCGATGCTTCAGATTGATTCTACGCTCTATATCTTAACTAAACATGTTTTTTTTTTTAAAAATCTACAGAACATTATATTCAGATGTTCATATTTCTGTTTACATGTATATATATATACCAAGCCTTCTGACGAATTAACCAATCCATTCTTCCAGAGTTATTATTCATTCGTCTTTGGACCTCGTCAATCATTCGTTCTCATATCTTGGTAGTTTTTGTTCGAGTACGTTTTGTGCACACTTCATTCATTGCATGTCTGGTTTATTTTCGTCTGACTAGCACCTGCTCCACTTCGCTTCGATTTGCATTCAAGCTGCGTATTCTCCTATCTATCTACATGAACGATTGCCCGAAAGAGACTCATCCAACAGAATCCGTATTTGGCTTCTTATTATTGCCGTGGTGTAGTGAGTCATTCAATGTCTAGCTCACATGACTTGTCCCAATTGTCGTTATACCTTGTCACTCATTCGTCACTTGTATTCATGTTTGTGCATGCCTATTTCGCTTGTCACATATATGTCTTATTTTTGTCTGACTATAAATTCTTAGTCATGCTCTATCTCTTAAAGTTGGCTCTCCAAAGCCCTTCGCCCATTCATTAGCATTGCAATCCTAGAAGTTGGCTCAACAGCCTTCTCCAACTCACGTCGCTTCATTCATTTTATTCACTGCTTCTTCGCTTCGCTTTGTGGTGTGTTCCAAATAAACATACTCAACACTACGTGTCCACCTTCTGATTTATAACCGTCAGACGGCATTTAGTAACGATTGTCTAGACGAGCTAATTACCAAGCTTAAGAACAAGCGAAAATCGGCACACTACAGTGGCACAAACAAGGTTCACCTAAGTATGAAGGGAAGATTTACTACATCTCATTATCAATCTTTCCTAAATATTAGAGTTATTGTGGGCCAATACAATAGCGAGCCCTATTTCATGTTGAAGGCAGCCACCTAAGTAGTGAAACCAACATCGAATCTAATGCACCCACTAATATACGCATCATTTACTAAGTTTTTTTGAATAAAATCATAAATACTCAGTTAAATAAGCCGAAAAAGCTCCTTCATTAGTTTTGGACTATTATAATCTATTTCTATACAAACTTGATTAATCGTCATTATTAACACATTATCGAATTCCATGCTTCTTAACCTTAAGCCTAAGGATATATTATGAAATACTAATAATAATGAAAATATCGGAAGTGTATTTCCACCTTGAACATAGTGTGTTGATATGAATATTGAATCTCTCTCTCTCTCTTTCTGCATAGTTGACAAAAATTGACTAATTCAATTTTTTACAAATTTCAATTAAACATAAATCAGGCCAAATGTATTTGGTGAGCATATTAATATGTATATGCATATATGAATTGCTTCTACACTCACTATTTCTCAATACGTGTTTATTTAACCTGCAACAAAAAGGGCTATTTGCTTAGTAGTGTTGATTGTTTATAATTAGTATTCACAGATCAACTAGTTTACCTTTTTACTTCATTGTTTGCCAATAATTCAAGCGAAAAAATGCTTATAATGTAATGAGCTATAAATCTTGAATGATTATCATGATAAAGGGGTTTGAAAGGAGTAAAAGCACACATTTTTCAAGCATTTTTCATTGTTCAAACATTATACACATGCATGTAAATAAATTATTTTTTTGTCGGTACGATTATATACTGAATACTATGCCGAAATATTTTCTCTCTGAAATCTTATTTTTCTCCACATTTTTTTTGTTGGAAACAACATTTTTTTCAAAGTAATTTTTTTTGTTTTGCATTTTACTCAAGTGAGTATTTGTTACACTTTTGTTCAACAAAAAAACTCAATTGCATTTCAGTGTTTCAATGTTTGTAATGAAAGTTTATTCCAGTCAGTGATCAGTTCAAGTACTGATCGATTATGTAAAATATCCTATGAGATCACAATGGCCATCTACTTGTAAGAAAATTATGATAGTCATCTGACAATCTAACAATCTTTTTTCTCATTTTTGAAACCATGAATCGATCAATGTTAGACCACCATTAGAAACCTGGAAGCACTGAAAGACGGCCGTTTCGTCCTGGTATGGGACTCCTCAGCAGTGCATCTCCACGACTCCTGCACACCGCAGGATTCGAACATAGGACCTGTGGTATTGTGGGCGAACGCCCTAACCGTTAGACCACTGAGCTAGTATCTAACAATGTTAATGTCTTACTTGATTAAATTCACGGAGTTGCGCAACATCATACACAGTCTTCGGTAGACACTGCCTACACCCGAACACGTTGAGTCTCATACCAGGACGAAACGGCCGTCCAGTGCTTCCAGGTTTCTAATGGTGGTCTAACATTGATCGATTCATGGTTTCGAAAATGTGTAACTTAACAATCTTCACAACCCCGTCATGCAAATCTTTTTTCTATTATCTGGTGTGAAAGATTACTACGAGCAATTAAAAGGACATTCTATGAAGCAAATCTAAGACTGACATTTTTTCCAGTAGACAAGAGATGTCTAATTCTATGTTTCTTTGGCGATAACTATACTGAGCGTATCACCGGACAACTCAAGTAAAGAATGAACATTTTCAAGTTTCATTTTAAACCAAGCTTCGGTTGAGAAGCGCAAAACTAGCACACAATTCTATTTTCTCAAACTTGGTTGAAATTGGTCAAATGCTGGATAAAACTAAATTGTTTTGAGTGATCTGTCAAATACTTTCGTCAATTCTCATTGGGGTTCCATCTGTTATACTACAATACTGTAGTAGAGACCAGAGAGATCCAATCCTATAACCCTACTGTATATGTTCAGAATAAATTGGTGAAACTGCTGTCCCCTCCTTGTTCAAATATAACTTGATAAACGATTTCATGATGATTTTTTATGTCTTGTATTTACTTGTTGTTTTAACCAGATTCCAGTGGAGGCGGAAATCAGGAAGAAGTTGTGAAAGTGGATAGGACACATTACGAAAAGCACCGAATTACGTTACAAGACAAGCCTTCACTTCGAACTCTCAAGGCAAAAGGAAAAGAGGAAGGCCAAGGAACACATTACGCCGAGAAATAGAGAAAGATATGAGAGGAATGAACAAACATTGGACAGAACTGGAGAGGGAAGCCCAGGACAGAGTTGGTTGGAGAAAACTGGTGTGCGGCCTATGCTCCATTGGGTGTAACAGACGTAAGTAAGTAAGTAAGTTAGTACTTGTTGTTTTCCAATCCTCCTGTTTTTAAGCTTCATTATCTGACTACAATCTGTCATTAAGACTTTAATAGTGTTTTGTAATTACCTCTTTACAGTATAATTATTCAACTGTGACCTAAATAATTTCTTGAAATATGAGTTAAAACTAGTACACCTATCTTCCTACTGTCGATTTGTACTACTAGGTATTATGTGTAGTTATGCAGCATAATTATTTGTGATCATTGAGTCATAAATTGTCATGATTGGTTTTGTATCTTAGAGTAGAGCATAATGACGATCTAATTGAAAATATTGTTCGCTTAGATTAGTAGTTCTGTTTGTCACAATACTTACTGACCTACGCCTGTTACCCCCAATCGAGCATAGGCCACCCAACAGTTTTCTCCAACCAACTCTGTCCTGGGATTCCCTTTCTAGTTCTGTCCAATGTTTGTTCATTCCTCTCATATCTTGATCTATTTTTCAGCGTAATATGTTCTTCGGCCTTCCTCTTTTCCTTTTGCCTTGAGGGTTCCATGTGACGGCTTGTCTTGTGACGCAGTTAGGTGCTTTTCGTAGTGTGTGTCCTATTCACTAACTCCACCGCTTCTTCCTGATTTCCTCCCCCACTGGAATCTGGTTTGTTCTCTCCCACAGTAAGTTGTTGCTGATAGTGTCTGACCAAGGAATCCGAAGTATTTCGCGTAGACAACTGTTAATAAACACTTGTATCTTCTGGATGATGGCTTTGGTAGTTCTCCATGTTTCCGCTCCATACAGTAGAACTGTCTTGACATTTGTATTGGAAATCCTGATTTTGGTTTTGGTTAAAAGTTGTTCGGAGTTCTAGATACTTTTCAGTTGTAGAAATGCAGCCCTCGCTTTGCCAATCCACACCCTCACATATGCATTGGATCCACCTTTCTCGTCGATGATGCTGTCAAGGAACGTGAAGGTATTAACGTCCTTCGAAGAATCTCTATCAAGAGTGATTTGGTTTGGGCATGTTGTGTTGCATCGTAGAATTTTGCTTTTTCCTTTATGTATGTTGAGACCTACTTGCAGAGGCTGCTGCTACACTAGTCGTCTTTTCTTGTATTTGTTGTTGCGTGTACGATAGAAGAGCGAGGTCATCTGTAAAGTCCAGATCGTCCATCTGAATCCTAGCTGTCCATTGGATACCATACTTCCCTCCAGATGTTGACGTCTTCTTGATCCAGTCGATCACCAGGAGAAAGAGAAAGGGTAAGAGTAAGCGACCTTGCCTGACACCGGTCTTCACCTCGAAAGAGTCTGTTAGCTGTCACAATAGGACTCTTTTACTTTTCAACCAAAGTGCTATTATTAAATATACGACAATAAGCAAACGATATTATCTCATATGTTACTTTCATGTCGCACACTAATACTTTTATGTCAATTTCGACTACACTATTTCCAGCTAAATGCACTGTTTAATATAGGAGCCATTAAAATATTAAATTGCAATCACAAGCAAAAAACCTTATTCAAACATTTGGTTTACTAAAATATTGGAAAATACTCAACGTGGTAATTTTGAATTAGCATCAACGTCCATCTATTAAACTAAACGCAAAAATAACAACAGCAATTGAATAAATTAACGTTGACATTTCCTTTCATTTTCTCTCAATCGGAATTGATCAATTGTACATTTCAATTATGGTTTTACACTGAAAGAAATAGGGATAACTGACTAAGCTTCATCAAACTACAATGTTCATTTCATCAAAAGAATAAAAAACATTACAAAAATCACATATGATCAATTAGTTCGTATATAAGTATATTCAATTTACTTGTCACAATAAGTAATTTATTTATTCAGATACATGAATATTATTGATATATAAAAGGTAATGAAATTTGTATTCACCATCATACAATAAAAATGAGGTTATGAAGAGGTTGGCAAAAGCAGGTGAGTATAATGAAAACTGAATGATAATCAACAGAGATTGTTGTATCAGGCAGGGTGTACTAGTAATAATAATAAATAGGATTGTAATGATGGGAGATGCAGTTCTATTAGAAAATGTATAGACAGGAAAGAATCTTTGAGTTGGGTAAGTCGTACTCATCTAGGTGAATAAACTGAAAAGAAGTTCAAGTTTGACTCTCATTCTGATCCATATCTTGTCATGTCTCAGTACGCTGAGTTTTATCATCTCTAGGACCTCAGTCAGACAGTGGTGAAAAGATAACAGATTCCAGATCAGTGCAGCTTTCTTTTTTGTTACTGCGACATCATGTCATACAAAAATCGCAATCATTAGATCTGCTTTTAGAATGTAATCAATGGCAAAGTTGGAGAAAAATCGTGCGACCTTATCTAACCCTAATGCTTATGTAAAACGGTTGGGAGTTGTTGTTGTGTATCTCCACTCCTCCTTAGTTGACTGTACATATTATCTTCACAATTAAAATTAACATCTAAGGCATACTTTTCTACGACATTTAATCCCGGATAACCTTCACGTCCAACAAATTGATCACTACTCTGATTTCGGGAAACAGAATAGTTGTTGGATTGCAGTAATTATGGGGTGCTTTGACATTTTCAGAGGGTAAAGACGTATATGTATACCTGACTAGAACGAAAACCAGGCTACTCCTCGGAGTTTCGGCAGTCTATCAATGATTATAGACATAAGTATTTTGCACACTCCTGCAAGTTGACTTAATCTTTAACAGTTGTTGCCTAAGTAACTTTAACACTATCTAAAGATAAGGTTGACTATTGACTCATTCCAGCATGTTGGAACACTCTCAGATCGCTAAATGTTTGTAGATGATTCAGTAAGTCTTCTGATCAGTAAGTCGACACCATCTATAAAGTGGACAGAGGTGGATCGTCCAGTTCACTGATGTGTAATGCTTCAATAGTTGAATTTTCTTGCAAACCTACACCTTGTTAAGTAGATCAGTTAGCACTGACCAAGAAGTACAGAACAGTCTAATAGATGTCGTCTGGTAGTAACTGGTCTTACTTTCCTTGACGATCTCCTTCCATCCGTCAGGGCGTTGGATGATATTCCCGATCCAGTCAGCTGTTTGATATTTAGTTGTAGCAGAAGTTGCCGCTAGTTCACCGACACCGATTTAGTTAGAACAATGAAATTGTTGTCCAGTGAAACACAGGATAATGTTAGCACAGACAATGAATGGCATCATCAAAGTCAAGATATGTTCTCCAAAAGGGCGGTAGTTTCGTATACAACCACGCATGCAGTGGTTGGTCCCTATGTGACAGAAACGAATCCCCACTTGAGAAGCAGAGAAATTACAAGAGGTGGCGATGAATGATATTTTAGTGCTAGCTGAAAGGCCGGGATGCTTCACGAGTACTCAAACTGAAGCAGGTGGTTTTCTTAGGAGGCTACTGTCAGAGCCTAAGATACAGGCTTAAACCACAAAGACGTAGTGCAATGCCAGAAGATGCAATCCCATGATACTCAGGGACCGATAATATGTTCATACGCCATTTTTTCCTATTGGATTCTGGAGCGCATGTACACCATTAGTTTAAGATCACAGTTTTCCAACTGCCCAAGTGTATCTTATGTTTCCACTAACCTGATTAAATCGCCGAAAATTCTCTTTTTGTCCTCTAAATATCTTAAATAACATCTCTGGCTAGTGCCATTGAGAAGAACTTCCATGACAGTATCTATATACGTGTGATCATATAAGTAAATGAAGTCGAAAACTTGCAATACTGACTTCATGTTCCAGAGTAAATGCGTTGACTAGGGAAATTTTTGAAGATTTTTATTTGTGCGTCTAGTTGAAATGTACAAAAATCCATTACTAGAATAAAACATCTAGAATACACATTTTTACTAACAATTTCTCTATAACTTGTCAGTAAACATTCTTCAAAGTTTGATCAACTGAACTATAAATCACTTATTGATTCCTAAAGTTTACAATAAGAAATAGTGACATGTTATTTATCAGTTATATTATGTTTAAGATTTTTACAAAACAGGAAGGAAGTGTAATTTCATCTTGATTTCGCATCATTATTCAACAATATGGATGATAATACTCAAATTGAATATCTGTCTTATCAATAGGTAACTAACTATCACACAGCTAGCTATCTAACATGAAATACACTTTGAGTAGTTTTTATTCTGACATCCGCCGATACAATTTTCGTTCATACACACACTCTCTCTCTCTCTCCTTCATTCGACATGTGTTTAAATCACTGTGTTTTATTCAAGTTATCAATTTTTAAATTTACAAATAATTGTTTATATATTGTTTCATATAAACAAATCAATGAATGATAAATTGAACATTGATTTGATATGGTATATGTATGTGATCGGGAAAAATATGTCAGCATCAATGTTATCCTTTTCATAGGGCATAATTTTTAAATTGTTCTGTTTATATTTATTTGTTTTCTAAAGCTCTGATTATTATCTATTTGTGTAACTTAACAATCTTCACAACAAGCCCGTGATGCAAATTACCTGTGCTCACTAGTGACTAGATTCGTGAGGAATCTTCTCCGAGTTCTAGTGGGAAGACGTGACCAGTGAAATTCAACCAGTTCGGGTGTAGACAGTAACTAGCGAAGACTGTGTATGAGGTTGCGCAACTCCGTGAATTGATCAAGTTAGACATTAACATTGTTAGATACCGGCTCAGTGGTCCGATGGTTAGGCGTTCACCTACAATACCGAAGGTCCTGGGTTCGTGGATGTGAACTGCTGAGGAGTCGCAAACCAGGACGAAACGGCCGTCTAAACAGTGCTTCCCGGTTTCTAATGGTGGTCTAACATTGATCGATTCATGGTTTCAAAAATTATTATTTATTTACATGTTAAGCAACAGTTAGTAAATATAAAGCATTTTTGCTGTGGTTATTTATTCGTTTTTCAATCATGTCCAGTTTCAATGTCAAAAGCAACACTAGAGGAAAAAATTCCCTTACATTGACATGATTATGTTCTGGTTGACATTCATTTTTGTTCTAAAAGAATAAAAATGTTTGATTTAGGTCTATTGTCTCACATTAAATGTTTCTTACTGATATGACAATAGTCTTGTGCAATACTTTTTTAGATTATTCACAATGCATGAATAAATTCACTTGATACAAAATTAACACCGTTACATGCCGGATCAGTGGCCTAGAGGTTAGGCATTCTTGCTCAAAACGAAGTGTCCTGGGTTCATCTCCTGCAAATAGCGGGTGTCATGGATGCGCACTGCCACTGATGAGTCCCATACCACAACGAAATGGCCGTCCTGTGCTTCCAACTTTCTAAAGGTGGTTTAACAATGATTGATTGATGATTTCAAATGTGTAGAAACACTGATCTCCATTAATTTAACTGAAAAAGATTAAAAGGGCAATATGATTAACCTATCACTTGGCACAAATCATTATCGACTCAAGGTTTTTTTAGGTTTCACAACACTGAAACACAAAATAAGAATCAACTTAAAAAGGTGAAAGGTCAAACGGAGTAATAAAGTATACAGAGTTATGTAGACATAATGGGAGTATTCGTATTATCGCTAGTATAAATGTTTTGATTCGCTGTCTACCATTTATTTATACAACACATGTGATCATAAATTTTCCTATTTTTAAAATTCATTTTTAGTGAATCACTTTTTTCTTTGACTGATCTTTACAGTTAATATAATTTGCTCCAATTGTCATGCTGTCAAGCAGTGTGAGACGCAAATATCAACATTGTGTTTGTACGCTCATTTTTCAAATGTTTTCGATGCTTTGAAGAATTCATGAGGATTTACATGCATTAAATATACTTTGTAATCAAGTAGATATCCTTATCTGTTGGTAATAAATCAAAGAACTTCGACGTTATATTCAGTGATTCTTCTTGAGTGATATCATAGACATCTCTTATTAATTATTTCATCTGAATATATTGCATCAGGATAGAATAAAAAATATCTAACGATCTTGTATTCAACTGAGTACAGTTTTTCAATTCACCCTCAGTTGGCAAGGCTAATTTTACATCGGTTTTCAGGTGGAAAAGACACTGCCCACGTGTTAACACTACAATGTGAAAAGTACAGCTCAATCTTGTGGAGCGACTACACAGGTACCTGACACCCTGGTGGACCATTCACACTATTTACATACACCAATACATTTAGTGATTATTTCCTATTGTTATACTCGTCACTTGATAGGCTTGAAACTATTACGAATAAGACACTGAACTTGCGACACGATTGGCTACACTGATTCGTTGCACCAACTAACTAAAGAAAAAGTCATGATATGGAATTGAACGTGTATTCTAGAAACACCCAGAAAATACAACGAACTCAAGCACACAAATCGCGTTTATTCATATATCATAGAAACGTCTTTGGGAGAGTCACAAAAAAAGCATACTAAAATAACACAGCAACCAATCACAGCCATGGGTTTTCCTGGTGTGAAATGTGATCTCAAAGTCATCTTATCATCCCATGAATAAAATCTAAAATTAAGACCTTTATCAAGTGAGTTTTGGGCATCTAACGTCCCCAATACCTATCCATGATCACGTCAATTAATACGAACCGCACGAACAGGCCAAATTGAACAATTTCTTCTACAAGACTGTCACACTTATTATTATTAGCAAAAGTGATATTCAGAGCAGCACCCCAATGACAATGGACCTCAGGAATGTTACAAGATAACCAACAGTATCAATGAAGCTGGTAACCCTGAAAACCTAATTTGTGCATGGACTACTAACAATACTTGCCAAACCATTCACATTGTTCCCAAAGAACCTCTTTTCTCCTAGGAAACTTTCAGCTCTATATAACAATATGGCTTATGATATATACATCGTATGGCCCAGTTTGACGCCGATAGGCTCATACACACTTACTACCCTTTATCTCATGTCAGGAGAACTCCACTGGTCACGTCTTCTCAACTAGAACTCCGAGAATTTCCTCACGAAGCTAGTCACTAGAGAGCACTGTTACGATATTTTGGGGCACAGTTCTGGAGGTTTGCGTTTTTACACATTTGAAATCATCAATCAATCATTGTTCTAACAATGTGCTCGCTAGTGACTAGCTTCGTGAGGAAATTCTCGGAGTTCTAGTTGAGAAGACGTGACCAGTGGAGTTCAACCCTGTCGGGTGTAGGCAGTAACTACCAAAGACAAATGGGTGAGGTCGCGCAAAATCCGTAGATCAATCAGAGTTAGACACTAACACCACTGGATGCCGGCCCAGTGGTCCGATGATAAGGCGTTCGCCTACAATGCCAAAGGTCCCAGGTTCGAATCCTGCGAGGTGCAGGATTCGTGGATGCGCACTGCTGAGGAGCCCCATACTAGGACGAAACGGCTGTACAGTGCTTCCAGGTTTCTAATGGTGATCTAACAATGATTGATTGATGAATTCAAATGGGTATTCATCTAGTTTAAAACATAGTTCTGGTTGCAGCGACAAACTGAGTTTGTTAACTAGTAAGAAACCTGTTAGGTTAAACAACAGTCTTCTTGACGAGAGATGTTCCACAATAATCTCTACAGAAGTGTTTTTCCTCTGAGGGGCAATTTGAAACTAAATTGTGTCAACGTGACTTTCATGCAGGAAACACTTCCAAGTAGTAAACATTATATTGCTAACAAATTGCTTTCCAGTGCTATTAACCTGTAAAATGTAATCATAAAGTTAGATCAGTGAAATGTAGTTACTTAAAGAGAAAAAAAAGAGCTAGATTAGTTAGTGTAACTATTTCATGGTCATTGGTTTTCATTTGATTACAGTGATTTATAAAAAAGTACATAATGTGAACAACAGATGAAGGGGAAAATTAAAAGAAACAGGCGAATAAATTAAATTATCCACTGAGTAATTGATGACCGTAATATATTACCAAAATGATTTTATTGCACAAAATACTGTTTGTAAAAAAAACACACCACAATATTTTTAGGTTTATTTGTTTATTTATTCATAAATTGATAAGAAAAACAACTTTGATTTTTGAAGAATGCAATTAAAATATAAGTTTTGGTCTTGTGCTGTGTACTTTTTCATTCTAAAAATAATGCAAAAACACGTTGTGTTCAGCTCAATCACATATCTAGCTTATGTTTGATAGGAAGATAGTTGAATGAAATAGAAAAACATAATTATTCAATTTGATCATAAACTAAATGATACCTTTCAGTGAAGGTTTAATAGAGTGGATAGCATTTCGCCGCATGGAGACGTAAATACCGGGAAAAAGTAAAATTTGAAATTATCAATCAATCATTGTTAGACCACCATTAGAAACCTGGAAGCACTAGACGGCCGTTTCGTTCTGGTATGGGACTCACCAGCAATACACATCCAAGACTCCTACACCTCGCAGGATTCGAACCCGGTACCTTCGGAATCGTGCGCGAACACCTAACCTCTGGACCACTATGCTGGCATCCAAAGGTGTTTATGTCTAACTCTGATTGGTCTAAGGATTTTGCGCGACCTCACCCATTTGTCTTCGGTAGTTACTACCTACACCCTACAGGGTTGAACTCCATTGGTCATGTCTTCTCACTAGAACTTCGAGAATTTCCTCACCAAGCTAGTCACTAATGAGTACATTTTACGATATTTTCAATTAGAGTTATGGGAGTTGCTACATTTACACAGTGCTCCCATGGTTAGGCGTTTGCGCACAAGACTGAAGGTCCCGGGTTCGAATTTCGCCAGGCGCAGGAGTCGCGAATGCGCACTTCTGATGATTCCCATACCAGGACGAAACGGCCGTTCAGTGCTTCCATGTTTCTAATGGTGGTCTAACCATTGATTGACTGATGGTTTCAAATGTGTAAAAACACTAATCTCCATAACTCTGATTGAAAATATCGCAATAGTCAATTATTCATCACGGGGCTTAAAAGTAATGATTGAATTGTAGATATGCGCTAATGATAAATCCTATATCAAGGTGAAATAGATGTTTGTTGCTTGCTGATTTTTGAAGTTGTGTTAGTCAGTTAGTCTGAAGTGTGAAACCTAAGGAGCAACAATCTTCACAGTATCATATGATAAAAATTACCATTTAATTATCGGTAACTGCATTTAAAAGGTTATGGACAAATTACTAGTCCTTACAAAATTTAACATACAAAGATTCCAAGCTAAAGTATTTTATATTTTATTTGTCTGAAGTTACTTATGCATTTCACTATACTGACGACTATAGATAACAGAGTATCAGAGTGTTTAATAGAGTATTATCTTTAATTATTAGTAATTGATATCAATTTCTACAAAGTAGTCTAAGAATTAAAAAAATATCCTCCCTAACTGTTGAGTCAATAGGATAAACTCACCGAAATTGTTTTTCGAAGTTCATCTCTATTTGAATCGACCCAAATGTTACCCAGGTTGAAAATGAATACTTTATCAGTTCCAGGAGCGTAATATGATGCATAACCATCCTTAGGTTCTCTTGTGGTGCGAGCTACTTATAAGTAGTATATGACGCGAGTGTCAACGTAATTTCTGGCAGGAGAAGATGGGGGAAGATCAAGAAAGGAAGAGTTAGAACACAATGGAATTTGTATGAAACGCATGAATAGTGACAATGGATTGATGTTTTGCAATAGGAACAGTCCAGTTCGATATGATGAACTGATATTTTGCAAATGAACGATTTACGATATTGTTTTCCAATTTTACTGAGTAGCTCCGTAATTTTCGCAAAATACAATTCGGTTGCCCTCTCCTGTGTTCTTCTTCACTACACTCTGATATTTTAATAGAAATCAGTATTTTTGAAAACAATACACAGGGAATTACTGACAAGCTGTGAAGTTATGGGGCATTAAGTAAATGGTATTTTTCTCTGCAATTAGTAGACAATTCAGGGTAAAAGAAGTTAAGTGTGAATGCAACAATCATGATGAAACATGACAAACGATGACAACCCTGTAATATTGAAGTTAGGCATCTTAACCATAGGATGGTTGTTCAAAAGATCCTCATTTCGATCCTCAATAGGATCTTCATTGTTCACTGAGAATGAGTTCCATGTAGAATATAGTGGTCGTCCGTCGTTCTAACGGTTTTGATCTTGACAATACGAATAAGATTTCCGCTAAAAATAAAGCTTCCTTTCTTAATCAGAAACATTCAATTCTCTTTACCCATAAAAATTATTATCAACCTCATTTAAATAGACTAAGTCGGCAGGTGAGCAAGGTAACTAACTAACTAACTAACTGTTTTTCTCAACAATCAACTTATCAGATTATTTATAACCCTAATTTACGATACATTCATGACAAGAGTGCACTAATCTACGTTCATAATGAAAATTCACTTAGTATAATAAGTTGTAATAAAATAACTATTTTCTCCGGAACTCCTACTATTGAAATATAAAACCGAGAAAAAATCTATTAAATATATATCCATTAGTCAACGAAATAAATCAAATATTTTAAATTAATTAATTGCCAATTTTTTTCACAATCTAGCTCGAACGAAAAGAATGAAATCAAAAGCATTTACTGAAGAGCTAGAATGCCTCTAGATCATTTGAACATGAATTATAATCGATATTTCCTGAGTTAAGAAAATTCACAACTCACAGGCTGCCTCGTAAAGGTATTTTTTGAGATGTAGAAATAGGTTGGACGAAAGCTAGGGGCGGCAAGACCAAAATATGGCGGGAGTCCATGATGTCACTGACAGCTGGACTGAGTCATGTTGATAGGTGTTGACCACCTGGTTGGGTAAGGCGAGATGCTAATAATCGATGGTTAGAGACGCTGAATGACATGGCTCAAAGTTCCTCATCACGTTTATCTTTTTCTCTCTAAGTTTATTTCACTAGATTCTACTTCTTGAATAATATCCTCGAACCCAAATCTCTCCGATTACTGCTGGTACTTTTACTACCTCTACTACTATGTGATTTGGATTGACAATTACATCTCTGTGCTAGTGTGGTGTGGCAACTTGAACTGATGTACGTAAATACGTAATTATTAAGTTCTGTGTTGCCGTTAGTTGATTGATTGATTGATCGTTTTAATCTCATTTTTAGTAATATTAGTGTGATTATGTTTTCCGTAGATAGCGTCGGTTGAGAACACGGTTTTGAAATATTTGGGTTGAGTTTAGCTCAAATTGCATAGTTTGCATTAAATAAATGATCTAGGTTAGACAAGCGTCGAAAAGCAGGAAGCATTGGGTCTTACTATTGGACTGTCTAGGAATGTACGTTTACAATCTTACCAGTGATCGAACCCAAGATATTTAGGCTTTACTTTGAATGGTTAACGACATGTATATTCCATAGTCACCTTTAAATAACACTGAGGGATAATTGCCTCACAAAGAACATAGCTGAATATTTCTGGCCAGTACTTGTCACTAAAACTCAAATTACTATCTCGAAAAGTTCTTCAGTAATCACCTGATGATAATCACTAGGATGGAGGGTTCACTGAGATTACTTACTCACTTACTTATGCATGTTAATCCCAGTGGCGCATGAACTGCCGGCCAGCATTCTCCTACCTATTTTCTACTGAGTCTATCTTTCTAGTTCTGTCCAATTGCTGTTCATTCTTCTGAACTCTACCTTCATTTCTCAGCGTAATGTTTTTTGAGGTTGCTTCAGTTAAATTTTCTAAAGCCACTTACCAGAATACAACTATAATATATTGGCGATTTAATTAAAACAATTACATAAAAACCCTCATTGTTATCAAAATGAAAATACTTGTAAGTAAACACTCGCTGACTTTCTCTACTCTTCTGTTTGAAACCATGAAATCGATTCTTTCCTAATTCCTCGTTCATAAATTTCAATATTAGAAAAATTTCTTGAAATAGTGATTGTCAAATTGAAAAATGAATGCTTTTTTTTTAAATTGATTTTCGCCTAAATTCATGGACTTACGTTTCGTTTAGAACTAATAATTTATTTTGACATTGAAACATTTTTTTGTAATAAACTAAAAATGTCCGCTAGGACATTTCATGATAAAATCAATAAAAGTAGAAGTGGGAATTTCAAAAATCTCCAAATCTATGCCATTCAAATTGAAATTACTGGCGTGTTAGTGTGGTGCGAGCTACTTATAAGTAGTATATGACGTGAGTGAAAACGTAATGTCTGGCAGAAGAGAAGATGGGCGAAGATCAAGAAAGGAAGAGTTAGAAAACAATGGAATTTGTATGAAACGCATGAATGAGTGAAATGTCAGACAACGGATTGATGATGGATTGAAGATTTGAAAATTAACGGTTACGATATGGTTTTCCTATTTTACTGAGTAACTCAGTAATTTTCGATGAGTACAATTCGGTTGCCCTCACCTGTGTTCTCCTTCACTACACTATGGGTAGTAAATTAGTAAACTGACGTTAAACAAATGTTACGTATGTTGTTTTTTCAGTTGCTTTCTTTAGCTGTTTAACTTTCTCCCATCTTCTTGTCGAAGTTCATTATTTCGTGATAATCATGTCCAAAAAGTGAAATTCTTCAGATCTAGTTCATAGGTAATCCGATTTCGTATAGTTTGATCATCGTAAAGTACGAAAGACAATTTTTCTCAGCTTTACAGTCAATCTATCCAGTTGGCGGTTTTTTCTAAGCAATCCACTTTCGTTTGAAATCATGAATCGATCAATGTTAGACCACCATTAGAAACATGGAAGCACTGGACGGCTGTTTCGTCTTGGTATGGGACTCCTCAGCAGTGCGCATCCACGACTCCTGCACCCTGCAGGATTCGAACCCAGGACCTTCGGTGTTGTAGGCGAACGCTTAATCACCGTTTCTGGGTTCGAATCCTGCAGGGTGCAGCAGTCGTGGATGCGCACTGCTCAGGAGTCCCATACTAGGACGAAACGGCCGTCTATACAGTGCTACCAGGTTTCTAATGGTGGTCTAACATTGATCGATTCATGGTTTTAAAAATGTGTAACTTAACAATCGTCACAACCCCGTAATTCAAATCCACTTTCGTTCATTTTTCTTTACATTTGGAAATCTGAATTTTTAAAAAGGCTTCAAAATTTTATGAACTTCTTGAGTATAATCTTCAGGTTTCAGATGAATCATATTTTGTATCAAGCCTCTCGTATATGATCACCTTTTACCAGTAAAGTGAGAGTCTTATACCATATTCGTGTTTCTTCATCAGTTTTGTTATCATTAACGACAGTTTTCCTTTTTTTAGAAAATCCCTGATAAAATCAGTTATAACAATTGTACTGTAAGCAGACAAGTAGACCATTTACACAAACCAAGTAACTAACATGTGACTGATTATATCATACCCACACTATGTTTGAAAAAAACAAACAAACTCAAAAATCACTGTTTATTGTTTGTTCTCAAAACAACTGTTTAAACTTGAAGAATATGTTGTTAAAAATTTCAACATGCCATATTCATGGTTTGTTTATGTATAGTTTATAGCCATAATTCATTATTATACACTGAACAGCTAGTTCACTTCGACACTAATCTCAAATAGTGTTTTATTTATATTTCAAATACCTTATTGCCACAATAGATCAGGTATGACGTCAACAATGCAATAGAAATATATCTCTTACATTGTTGTAATCTAGATTCAGTTTACATTGTAAAGTATTCATTCCTTGTAAACATTAGATTTAATCTATGTTAGGATAGAGGCTTTGTTTCTAGACGAATATATATATATATATATATATATATATAATCGTCATTTGGAAACATTTTTTGACAATATTTAACATTGACGGTTGGTTATATTATGTTTGAAAAATTTCTAACAATCTTCAATCATGCTTTGATATCTTACCATAAATCCTTTGGAAATTACTAGTGTAGTGAAGGAGAACACAGGTGAGGGCAACCGAATTGTGCTTATCGAAAATTACAGAGTTACTCAGTAAAATAGGGAAACCATATCTTAAACGGTTAATTTGCAAATCTTCAATCCATCATCAATCCGTTGTCTGACATTTCACTGTTCATGCGTTTCATACAAATTCCATTGTGTTCCCACTCTTCCTTTCTTGATCTTCCCCCATCTTCTGCTGCCAGACATTACGTTTTCACTCACGTCATACACTACTTATAAGTAACGCGCACCACAAATTAATGTTGGATACATTGCAAGTTATTCTATGATCAAATGGAGAAACATTTGCACGTATGGATGAGTTATTTTTTGTGTCCCAATTATTATTTAGTTTACCGGACTAGAAATTTATTTATTATTCGACGGTTTAAGGTGACATTAGTAATTTTTAATCGACAGAAATGATTCGTCAGATGTATAAAAGGTTCACGATCAGTAAATCAGGATAAAGAACATGGTAGTTTTGGACTGCTCATCAAATCACAGTTATAATCTCATGCATATGTATATATTTAAAACAATTAGTCCCATTTATACATTTTGATAGAACAGTGAGAAGACGTAATTGATCGGACTTTGCAATCAAGGGTTATGGAACATTATAATACCTAAGTGGCTTCAAAATCAGTTAACGTCAGATGAGCTGATTAGCGTTGGAAATAGAAAACCATGTTCATCGATCACAAAACACATAATTGAGACAGGGCATAAGAGTGACATCAAGACAGCCTTCAAAACATTGTATAGAAATGTTGAAGGACGAATTTTGAGGTTTATGGAGGCCTTGGCAATCAGAAAATTAAAACTCCCCTTATGTGTGAAGAAACAATTTGTCATAACCTTGAATTTACCTTGGTTTTCTTTAAGTTTAGGGTAATGTGACAATTTTCCTACCCTTTCTTATTCTTTTCATATTACGTTAATTTTCTTTCTCCTTCATTTACAATGATCACCTTATGTCTATTTGTACTTTTATTTAATTGACCTTTTATTAATCTTGATATAAAATGCCATGACAAGTAAATGTGTGACCAGATTGTTCGAGATATACAGCGCGAATACATCACATTTTTCAGATCAATTACGTCTTCTCACTGTTCTATCAAAATAGGTATATACGCTTGAGACCTTCAAGAACTGGTATTTAGAATCAATATTCTATATGTTCACCCTCAATAAGCTTACCGCGTAGTCGGGGCCAGACGAATCTCAATAGTTCACTGATCTGGTTATATTCATTAGTCTAACGTTTTTACACACTGAACTTATCTTCATATTCGCTGACAAATATACATGACATAGGTTACTGACAAAAAGTTTTCATTAAACCAGCATATTTTTATAAGACCATAATAAGGATAAGTTATTATGTGATGAATTCCAATGGTTGACAGATTTTAAACCCCATGTATATATCAGTTAGAAGTTACTGAAATAGAACTTTCGCAAATATCTATGTTCAATCAATTTCAAATCAGAACTTAGATACTAGTGTGGTGTGCACTACTTATAAGTAGTATATGACGCGAGTGTAAACGTAATGTCTGGCAGCTGAAGATGGGGGAAGATCAAGAAAGGAAGAACGGGAACACAATGGAATTTGTATGAAACCCATGAATATTGAAATGTCAGACAACGGATTGATGATGGATTGAAGATTTGCAAATTAACCGTTTACAATATGGTTTCCCTATTTTACTGAGTAATTCTGTAATTTTCGTTAAATACAATTCGGTTGCCCTCACCTGTTTTCTCCTTCACTACAAATCTACAACTCCCTAGTTCCTGAGCGTTCCTGCTTTGATGTTAATAATTGTAACTCTGAGAAGCATTAAAATTATTAATGATTGAGAAAAATATTCAGAGATCACACTTTTCTAGACTGAATTCAGTATTAAAATCAAAAGTTGATTTTACTCGTAGATTATATAAAATTTATTAAACAGCTAACTGAAAACAGTCTTGAAGTTACTTCTGTTTGTGTTTATTCACTGAAATCGTAAATCGATCATTGTTAAACCAGCATTAGAAACTTGGAATCAATGAACTACCATTTCGTTCCGATATGATACTCATCAGTGGTCTTGCGCATCTACATCTCCTGCTATTCTCAAGAATGGAACAAACGATATAAAGTGTTGTACGCGAAAGCCAAACCTCTTGACTATTGGGCCGGCACCTATCGGTGTGAATGTCCAACTCTGATCAGTTTAAGGTTTGTGTAACCTCACGCACTGGCTTCTCTTGTGGATATACATTACCACTGATGAGTCTCATATCAGAGCCTTTCGTTGCTTCCAAGTTTTTAATGATAGTCTAACAATGACTGATTCATGATTTCAGTTATAAAAAATAGTCTCCATAACTCTATACTGATAAACAACTTTAGCAAACAGTTATCCAGTTACCAGTTAAAATAAATCCCTTTATACTTCATAAAATTACCACATTTTTGATTTAAACGAGTTTATATCTATTCGTTGATTACGGTAAGATCATTTTTGACTATAGTTTCAAGTAGATGATATTATATAGTCTCAGCAATGACAATATATAAATATATAATTATAACTAGTCAGATAAATCATTAGATTATATTGAGAGAGAAAAAAGTTAACAAAAATGGTCAAAATATTTTACCGGTACATATATATTTATATATATATATATATATATATATATATATATATATAAGATGTTGTGCCTAATAAAAATATGCAAACTAATTCATTATTTCACACTAATTCTGACAATCATTTTTCTATCCAATGTCAAAATGCACATCGGTAGATTGACTTATATTATGCATTTTTAATGATTGAACAAATAATTCACAGTTGTTTGTTTTTTCTTATTGATTGACTTAGGAGAAATGGATGTAAAAACTTTTTTTTTACAGAAAATGTCATTTAACAGAATTACTTGAAAAGAATTGAAGCTGAATAGTCTGTTTTTTTTACGCCGTTTATCACAAACAACAAGATAACGACTTTATGCAGTGATTTCAATTGTAGCTTGTAAACTAAGGTGCGTAATTAACTGGATTAGTTCATTTTTATTTAATTTGACAATGATTTTACGGATCTAAGTATCATACATAACCAAACTCATCATATTCAGTGTATTTAACTGCATTGCAATGGTAGTATACATGAAATGAAACCTAACCATAGCAGGTTATGTTACAGCAGGCTGACTCTAACAGAAATGAAACCATTGTCCTGTGTGCATGATGCTTTTCGTAAAGAATTCCACCTTTCACTGTATATCGTATTACATGTAAGACGACTGATTACTACTATTAGTTGTGAAATCAATAGCTTGAGTTTATTACAAGTAAAATACTATTGGATATGACTTTGTTTCATCTTATATTAAGTCTGGTATATCACAACTAGAATCATTCTTTTTCATGCTCAAAACTCATTTGGTTTCATTCACCTGGTTAAGCATTAAAATGATTTGTTCTTTTATTATTTGAAGCATTTTCAACTTATTCTAATTAGTTAAACTGATATTGCACAAAGATTTTTATCCTTTAGATGAAGAATAGTTGTGGTGACCAATTTCTACATGTTCTTAGTCATCGTAATTAGCTCGTCCAGACAATCGTTACTAAATAGCGTCTGACGGTTTATAGATCAGAAGGTAAAATCGAAGTGTTGAATACGTTTATTTTCGGTACACCACAAATAGGGATAGCAGACCACAAGTAGACCGGGCAGGCACACTAGCGATTGAATGGGCGAATGTGTGAGTGAATGAATAAGATTAAAATGTTCGTATATATACATAGGAAAATGTCTGAGTCATCGTGATATTGAAGAGATCAATATTGAAACGAATAGGATGAGTAAGCGCGTAGGCGTTGAGCAATGCTCAGTCATACCAGCTCAACACAAACCACACAATAATAAAAGCCAATGGTACATATAAGTTATTATGATACAAATGCCTTGGTTATATAAATTAATCGAAACGGTATAACGGTATTTTTTTGGCATATATTAATTTATAAAGTAAACGATTTCTTTAATATTGTTGAGCCTACTTGTGTATTGAAAAAAATCCCCTCAAACGAAAATAAAAAAACCAAAAAAGATTTAATTCTCAATTTTTGTGTAATCAATTCTAAAGTATAATAAAACAAAGGCATGAAAATACTCTGAGTGTTATTTCCCCACCTTCATCTAATTGAATATGACTTTGTTAAATGTTTACTAACCAATTGTCGGGATAATATCAATCGCTACATTGAATGGAAAAGGTCCTAAAAAAAATCAATCGACTTAAACCAAGTAAAATTCTATAATATCCACTTAAAAATTCTTGGAATAAATGAATTAGTTTTGAAAAATATTTCTTGATTTCCAAAGTATATTTATATTTTTTCTAAGTACTGTGAAGAATTTATCGAACGATTATTTTCCAATCATTCTTAGTTGAAGTAGGCAGACAATTATGTTTTGATGAATAGATTTAACGAAAATACACATTATTATTATTATTATTATTATTATTATTATTATTATTATTATTATTAAAGATTTACTTACTATTATAATGCAACTGCTCTAATTTGGAAGTAATCAAGTAGTCATTTTAAATGAAAACCATGTAGACTGAAATATCTGGCTTAATTCAACTAAAAGAGTATTGTGTTCAGTGTTTTGGCACTGATTAGGAGCTCTTAATTAATTTAAAGACAGAAAGGTATAATTAGTTTTCTATTTGAAAAGTTGAACTTGTGGTGGATTTTCTCAGTTATACGTATCTGTTTATAATGATATACATGCGGTTCATTGTGACCGGATTAATCAACGTCTGCACGTAAATACAATCGAATACTCAATAACTGTAAGCCCTTTTACAACAAGCTTCTGTTTTTAACAAATAGTCAATCAGCTACAATGTAGAACTTCGTACGGACGTTATGAGGAATTCAGATGATTAGAATTTGAGAGAAGACTTAGAATGGATTCAGCTTCTCCATTACAAACGACTTTGAGCCACGTCACTCAAAGTCTCTTACCATCGATGACTATTATCTCGCGGACCCAAACCAGGTAGTCTACACCTACTAACATGACTCAGTCCAGTTGTCAATGATTCCATCCATCCCTACATCACAAAACTCCGCTCTTCGGGGCATTTGGTGGTTGGGAATATGTAACACGTGTCCAAACCTCCTCAAATGATAAAGATTCCCTACTTCATTAATTGATTTGCCAACCTTACCTATTACAGGTTTCCTAACACTATGATTGCTTACTCAGACATAAGGTTTCTAACGTTATATTCAGTTTTTCCTCTTTTTTCTTCCATACATAGGGAATCGGCAATAACTTTAGATATGTTCTCGGTGAAGTTATTGAATATATGTCGGATGAAAAGAAAACTGTTTACACATTTGAAATCATCAATTCATCATTGTTAGACCACCATTAGAATCCTGGAAGTACTGGAAGGCCGTTTCGTCCTGGTATGGGACTCATCAGCAGTGCACATCCAAGACTCCTGCACCTCGCAGGATTCGAACCCGGGACCTTCGGTGTTGTGCGCGAACGCCTAACCATCGGACCACTGGGCCGGCATCCAACGGTGTTAATGTCTAACTCTGATTAACCTAGGAATTTCGCGTGACCTCACCCATTACACATGCAGTCAAATTCTTCACAAAAGATAAATAAATATAAGCATCAAGGCAGTCATAATCGTGTAATGTGTCATGAAATCCACTTTTCTGAAAACATGGTATGTACACTTACATAATTTTTAATGCTAATGACTAAGATAATTTTTCTAGAATGTAGGATGACAACATAACGTGAAGTCATTCTTTTGATTATAAATAAAATAGACACAAATTGTAAAGAACTCTTATCTACAACTTTGTTTTGTATGATGATTTTTATTGTGTTCGCTGATTGATGCCATAACACAGAATAGATTCTTGATTCCTTGTACGTGTGGGTAGGCATCAATGATATAGTAGCTCACAGTGAACGGTTAGTACACCAGAGAACTGATCAAATAACAAAGTTGTTTAACTAGCGATATGATACACTTACAATCGAAATATTTGATATATAAAGGGAGGGATATGATGAAAATTCATTTTAATTGTAAAATTTGCATCCTTCTGACGTATTCGTCAAACAATGTAACTAAGACTTCGGTGATCTGGTTTAATATTCAGCCATCATATTGACTAACATGACATTTTCGACAGTATCATGGTTCTTCTCAAGTATCAGATAAACAAATGGAAAGTATTTTTACAGATGAAAAAATGAATAGTTCAACCTATTGACACTGTTAAAAAGCTAAGTGGCTTTATTCTCGATTGAATCTGTCAAATGATTCTCTAAACAATGATCTTCGAGAAGGTCAAACAGACACAAAAATACACTCAAGGAAAGGACGCTTTTTCAAGCACACAATATATGACACAAAAATATTAAATACAATTAAATTTCCATTGCAAAACAGTAACAGAGATGCTAAGGCTTGTTGTTATAAGCTTGCAGTAACTCCTTGTTTCCAGCCCCTGGGGTACTTTGAATGCAATAATGGAATTACAAGACTAACAAACTACACTTCAGCATCATTTCCAGCATTACGGGAGTCAACAGGTTAAGAGTTCAGGAGAAGCTTAATATTTATGGGAGATAAATCAGAAAACCTTAGAATATTGAATTTACAAAACTAACAAACTACACTTCAGCATAATTTCCCAACAACGAGGAAGTCAGCAAGCGATAAGGTCAGAAGAAGCTTAATATTGATACAGATTAGTCTGGAAACCGAAGAATCAGGATACGAAGGGAAAAAAATCCAATCAAACAGCACACAACAAAGATCAACCAGAAATAATGAATTGGAAAATATCCCATCACAGTCAACTCTACACATACTAACAAAAATCTAAATAATCTATGATTTTTCTAGCCCTAAATATGATACACTTATGTGGTGCGCGCTACTTATAAGTAGTATATGACGCGAGTAAAAACGTAATGTCTGGCAGCAGAAGATGGGGGAAGATCAAGAAAGGAAGAGTGGGAACACAATGGAATTTGTATGAAACGCATGGACAGTGAAATGTCAGATAATGGACTGATGTTTTGCAAATTAACGGTTTACGGTATGGTTTTCCTACTTTACCAATTAACTCAGTAATTTTCGATAAGTACAATTCGGTTGCCCTCACCTGTGGTCTGCTTCATTACACTTCTATTGTATCAACACTCTAGGTTTCCAGTTTTCCGACTTTCTATTATTCTTTGAAGTTGTAAAAGTCGATCAATAATAAATTTAGGAGAAAAAATGAATTACATTTATTGATGCTTACATGATAATTACTAGATTATTTGATCAGTGGATAATTATCTATCGATTTTGAAAATATAATTATTTCGTTTTGATTATTTTTTTAAGTATTGTCATGTGCAAACGGTGAAAGTACTACTGATAATAACGGTTTGTTATTGTAAACAAATTTTCCTTGCAGGTACATATTTATTTCTGAAATTTTAATGACTTTTTAGTAGTCTTTTGTCTAGTTCATTTTGTCGGTAATATTCTAACAATCAAGCGGCAGTTTCTTTATCATCTTGGTAAGTACTACTGGCAACTTGATTTATAAGTAGTATGCAACAGAATGTTGTTTAGAAGTTACTGTTGAACAGACTGCCACATCCATGTGTATGACGCGACCAAAGTGTTTAAAAAACTAGAAGACATGAAAGAAGACAGCCAATAATCCGCTTATTTTGAAAATTGAAGTCGAATGCTTAAGGAATATAGATATTACTAGTAAACTATATCTTTTCTAAATAACTTATTTACACCATTGGGTCAGAAGGTCTCTGTTCATTATACCAGTCCGAAGGAAATTTGAAGAATCTCTGGACTTGTATGAGCGATAAGTATTTGTGTGATAGCAAGCCATAATGTGGTGCGAGCTACTTATAAGCAGTATATGACGTGAGTGTAAACGTAATGTCTGGCAGCAGAAGATGGGGAAAGATCAAGAAAGGAAGAGTTAGAAAACAATGGAATTTGTATGAAACGCATGAATAGTGTCAATGGATTGATTTTTTGCAACAGGAACAGTTCAGTTCAATGTGATGAACTGATATTTTGCAAATTAACAATTTACGATATGGTTTTCCGATTTTACTGAGTAGCTCTGCAATTTTCGATAATTACAATCCGGTTGCCCCACCTGTGTTCTCGTTCACTACAATACTAGTAATGCACTGCTACAACTATAGCATACTTTAGATTTCAGAATAAAATTAATTTTCTATCACAAAACAGTTGCTAAATTATTCACAGACTGAAGGAAAGATATGCGAAAATATCGCTGAGTAAATAATGACAAGGAACTCAGAACATACGTTTTATTAATGTCTAATAGCTATACAATGAAAACGATCTCATTTGGTAACCTGTTGCCGGTGCTCCGATTTGGAACTCGTCAGCTAGATTTCCTTTCCCTAAAATGATAGTTTTGTTCATAGACTTGAAATCGAATCCACCTTTTATATTTGCTGTTCCCACAAATTAGTTGGTTTTTAAAATAAACTAAAAATTCAAGTTGTTATAATTCTATCTTAGTAGAATCCAGCTATCCCCATTGCTTAGTATTCTCTGACACGAATAAACTCGACAAGTCCCCTAAATCAGAACACGGTTGAACAGCGAAGAGATCATATTCCAAATAGCAAGGTTAAATGAAAGTAAGAAGCCGAAGCAAAGGTGAAATAAGAACAACGTTAGTATCTTTATAGTTTTTACCCAAGAAGCTTCTAGAGTGTCCTCCAAGTATCAACTAGCGCTAACTGGATAAAAATTAGTCAATCAGCATGCAGCTAACGCAGTCATACCTTGATCCATTTATGTGCCGCTAACACAAGTGCATTCAAAAAATCTAAAATAAATGAGCTATCTTCCCTTCACTGATTTGAAATAATAATGACCATATATGATTTTGACTATCGTAATCTAAGGTAGCATTGGGGATTCAGTTGCTGGAATTCAAACAACGCATTCGAAATAAGATAGATATTTTAACAATACTGATTACAAAAGGATTAATTACTTTATCGGTATAAACTTCATCTTTTTAAGTTATCTTAACTATTTCATTTATCTTATTGCTGAAAGCAGTAGATTACCTAAAATATTTTACATACTTTGGACGTGATTTTAACTTGATATTTATAGTGATAACTTGTTATGTAACAAGTTATTACCACTGTATGAAACGTAGTCATTGATTCTAATATTTAACCAAGACTCACGATTCTTGTTTTGCACTTTACATCAATGAACAGTGTCCACGAAATAACCATTGAGAACAAAGAGGTCTTCAGACAGTTGTTCCCCTGTGCAATGGAAACTCTTTGGAAGCATTGAAATTAAATATGTATCCTATAAAACTCAACCATTTCTACAACTCTTTTCTATACAATCTTTCATTCTTTTCGAATGATTACCGTTTCCAAATTATTCACTGTAAATGCTTACGTCATTTCACAGAAGTATTGTAAATTAAAAAAAACCTCTTTCTATACAGAAAAAGTCTGTTACCCCCAATGGCGCATAGGCCGTCCACCAGTTTTCTCCAACCTACTCTGTCCTGGGCTTCCCTTTCTAGTTCTTTCCAATGTTTGTTCATTCCTCTCATATCTTTCTCTATTTCTCTGCTTAATGTGTTCCTTGGCCTTCCTCGTTTCCTTTTGCCTTGAGGGTTCCATGTGAGGGCTTGTCTTGTGACGCAGTTAGGTGCTGCTTTTCGCAGTGTGCGTCCTATCCACTTCCACCACTTATTCCTGATTTCCTCCTCCACTCGGATCTGGTTTGTTCTCTCCCACAGTACGTTGTTGCTGATCGTGTCTGACAAACGAGTCCGAAGTATTTTGCGTACAAAACTGTTCATAAACACTTGTATCTTCTGGTTGATGTCTTTCGTAGTTCTCCATGTTTCCGCTCCATACAGTAGAACTGTGTTGACATTTGTATTGAAAATCCTGATTTTGGTTTTGGTTGAAAGTTGTATGGAGTTCCAGATATTTTTCAGTTGTAAAAATGCAGTCCTTGCTTTGCCAAACCGCGCCCTCACATCTGCATCCGATCCACCTTGATTGTTGATGATGCTGCCGAGATATGTAGAGGTGTTAACGTCCTCCAAAACATCTCCATCAAGAGTGATTTGGTTGGTGCATGTTGTGTTGCGTCGGAGAATTTCGCTTTTCCCTTTATGTATGTTGAGACCTGCTGCTACACTGTTCATCTTCTCTTGCATTTGTTGTTGCGAGTGCGATAGAAGAGCCAGTTCATCTGCGAAGCCCAGATCGTCCAGCCGCGTCCTAGCTGTCCACTGAATACCGTGCTTCCCTCCAGATGCTGACATCTTCATAATCCAGTCGATCGTCAGGAGAAAGAAAAAAGGTGTGAGTAAGAAAACTTACTTGACATCGGTATTCACCTCGAACGAGTCTGTTAGCTGACCTCCGTGCACATCTTTGCAGTTGAATCCATCATAAGAATTCCGTATGATGTTAACTATCTTCTCAGGCACACCGTAGTGTCGAAGAAGCCTCCACAGTGTTTTCCTATCCACGCTATCGAATGCTTTCTCGTAGTCGATGAAGTTGATGTAGAGTGGTGAGTTCCATTCAATTGATTGTTCCACAATGATCCGTAATGTAGCAATTTGGTCAGAACACGATCGATCCTTACGAAATCCGGCCTGTTGATCTCGTATTTGGGCGTCTACGAAGTCGTTCATTCTGTTTAACAATACCCTGTTGAAGACTTTGCCTGGTATTGAAAGAAGAGTGATACCTCTGTAGTTCTCACACTTGCTGAGATCGCCTTTCTTTGGTACTTTGATCAGGTATCCTTCTTTTCAGTCTGATGGTACTTGTTCCTCATCCCAAATCTTCTTGAAGAGGATGTGAAATATTTTCGCAGTTGCTTCTACATCTGCTTTCATTGGTGGTACTTCTTGTGACCCAGAACTTCATGACATGTTGAAGTGATTTCCTCCTTGATCCCTTTCCAATTGTTCTCCAATGTTGCGTCCTCTCCATTGAGTAGATCCTGTAAGGCCTGGAATCTATTGCTCAAGACTATCTTGAATTCGTTGAGTTTTACGGTATCCAGAAGAAAGGCTGTATTAAACTTGTGTGATGTTGTCTGCCCCGTTGTCCAGTGTTTCTTGAGTTCCAATCTCATTTTAGTGACCAGCAGGTGGTGATCTGAGGCTATATCAGCTCCTCTCTTGGTTCTCACATAATCCATGGTTCTTATGAACTTTTTATTGATACAGATATGGTCGATTCGGTTCTGAGTAATGTGCTTGGGTGAAATCCATGTAGCTTTGTGAATGCGTTTGTGTGGGAAGATTGTGCCGTCTATGACCAGTTTGTTGAAGGCACATAAGTTAGCGAATGTCTCACCATTTTCGTTCGTTTCTCCCAGTCCATATCGCCTCATAATACCTTCATACCCAGTATCGTCCATGCCAACCTTGGTATTTGGGTCTTCCATTAGAATCGTCAAATCCTTTGTTGAGAATCTGTCGACGATTGACTGCAGCCTTTCGTAGAATTGATCTTTATCATCGTCATTGTAGTCGTTGTAAGGTGCATAGAATTGGATGACGTTCATTGTAATTTCCTCTTTCTTTGTTTTGAAGGATGCTTTAATGGTCCTGGGTCCATCAGATTCCCATCCTATCAGTGCCTTTTGTGCTTGTTTGGACAGCATCAGTGCAACTCCTTGTGTATGTGAAGCGTTTTCCTCTTCATGACCAGAGTATAACAGCAGTTCCCCTGAAGCTAGTCTCAGTTGTCCTGCCTGTGTCCAATGCGTTTCACTGATGCCAAGCACCTCGAGGTTGAATTTTTTCATTTCTGTCGCAACTTGAAATAGTCTTCCAGTCTCCCACAATGTACGAACGTTCCATGTACCTAAAAGAATGGTATCTCTGGTTGTCAGAACAGGCCTCGGTCCTGTGACTTCCGAGGGAACTCGGCTTTCACCACGCGACGTCATGATTCTTCTTCCAGCTCGCAAGGCAGAGTTAAAATGGTTTGAATTATTTTTTGTGATTAGCGGTTTTTTGGCAAGTTAGTTTTTGACGGAATGGGGTCGCCAACCCCATGTCGAACCCTCCTCCTTTACCCGGGCTTGGGACAGGCAGTAGTCCCTAAGGTTCTACTGGCGGAGAGTACAAGTTTAGTACCATTAAAAATGTAATTTATATTTCTACAGGTAGTCAGTACCTCTAAGGATTACAATCGACATTCTTTCGTTCAACTGATTTTATTCTTTCATACTAATAATAATAAATCTTTTGTTCATCCAAATAATCTCTCTATTTTTTAGAATATAAAACGATATTATTTCAAATATATATTCATTCCTACGAATATAAATATTTAATCATTTATTTTATATATATACATATCCTTTGATAATGCAAATTTATTGCATGTCATACAAACCGTAGAATAAAATGAACATAACCACAGGAAACATTGTAATTAAAAAATGGTTTGTGCACAAACTAAAAAGACGAAATACCACAATGCTAACTACTATATACATATATCCAACTATTAAAACTTTCTAGAGGCTTAATCCAACGTGTAAACCAAGGCTCGGAGCACAAGGAAATCATATATTTTTGCCACCTCTGATAGGCAGCAGTATAGATGACTGAACGTGAAGAGCTTACGCGTAAACCTTGGCAAGGCAAACACCCACGATTAAAGTGTATAAGAATGTAGTCCAAAGATTCCAGATCATCTCGGTGAGATTGTTCTTTGCGCAAATGTGCTTTAATACTGGTATATCTAGTAGTTCCATGAAGATTTTTATCCTTTCTGTGTTAGGTTCGTCACTAATACGGGTTCACCTTCGTCGATAAACGAGAACGAGACAATAAACCAGCGTCCAGTTAGGCTACCCTGATCCCTTGGATAACGAAAAGTCTTGAATTGGCGTAGAAAGTATAATGTACAAACACCCAGCCAGCACAATGAATTCAAGCACACAAATCGCGTTTATCTATACATCATTGAAACATCCTTAGGACAGTCACAGAAATAGCGCTCTAAAATACACAGCAACCAATCACAGCCAAAGATTTTCGTGGTGGGAAATGAGATCTCAAGGTCAACTGATCAGCCCGTACTCGGACACATAAAATCCAAAATTAAGTCATTTATCAAACGAGTTCTGGGGATCTAGCGTCCCCAACACTCTGTAGGAAGAAACTACAGTGAACACTGATTACTTATATTTGTTGCGACGTCCCGTACGCACATCTGTCTAACATTTAGCTAAGCCAAAATCAATCATATACACCTTGTTGCAATGACGTGATGAGTAGAGAGATGATAAAAATCTCAAATTATTTATACATGATCACCTATCGGTATCCAAATATACAAACAAACAAGACAAAATAAAATCAATGAGAACTGATCTACAAAAAGTGAGATGCTTTACAAACTTGTTTTCCATAAATGACTTATTTTTTCTGTTTCATACTTAAAGGTCATATTAATTGATTTTATGGCGAGAGTTGTGCAAATCGGAGAAAAATCAAATGTTTACAAGAATTTTTTAGTGAAATTCTCAGCTTTCCTTTTTGAATATCTCATAAGTGTTTACAATGAAATACTAATTTTCACAAAATGGGTTTTCGCATCAGTTTTTGGAAAACAACTCACCGCAGAATAACGGAATATTGAATTGGATTTATATGTCGTCAAATTGTGAACACGGAATTGCCTAGTTCAAACTATTTGCTTTCAACAATCTCTTGTGTAATTAAAAAAGTGTATGTAGGTCTAAAGTGTTGGAATTCTGGTGACTAAGTAAATAATCGAACGGGGCCAATATATAAATTGTCTGAAAATATATGAATGTTCAGCTACGGCATGTAGATCACACAATATCATGGGGTACAGTTAGGTTAGTGTGAGAATAGACAGACAGACAGACAGACACAACTCAAGGTAGGACTCTTCACTTTAGTGCCTCGCGATCTAGCTCCGATATTTACGAACAGTTAAATTTGCTATGAATTTAAATCTGTCCTTCAGTTTCAATATATCATACTTAGGCAAACTCCGTTTGTGCAACAGCTGTAATCAGAAGCCAAATACGGGTTTCGTTGGATGAATTTATTTCAGTCAACTGTCATGTTCAAAAGAACTTGACAACGAAAAGGGTGCAAGCGGAGTAAAGCGAAGTGGAGACGTTGAGTGAGCGCACTCCATGCGATTAAGCGTGACTCAGTATTTTTAGTCAGACAAAATTAGCCAGACTCGTGATAAACCAAGTAAGTACTCATACACACACAAGCACCCTATAACAGAAACAACCAAGATAATAGCGAATATTTAGAAAAGTCGGAATACATGTGAATAACGGGGAAACGGATTGATTAAATTGTCCAAAGGTTGAAATAAACCCTGAGAGCTTGACATAAGAGTACATGCACAATACACTACCTTAATGAAGTATCATTTAATTTTAAAACAGTGTAGTGAAGGAGTACATAGGTGAGAGCCACCGAAATGGTAAAATAGGAAAACCATATCGTAAATCGTTAATTTGCAAAATATCAATCCATCATATCGAACTGGACTGGTCCTGTTGCAAACATCAATCAATTGTCTAAAATTTCACTGTTCGTGTGTTTCATACAAATCCCATTGTTTTGCCGCTCTTCCTTTCTTGATCTTCCCCCATCTTCTGCTGCCAGACATTACGTTTTTACTCACGTCATATACTACTTATTAGTAGCGAGCACCACAACAGTTTATATGCACGTACACATGTCATTTATATCAGATTTCTCAATACTACCGTATAACTATAAATTTCTTTATTAATGATGAAAACAGATAAAGAGAATAGTAAATTATCGAAATAGCGATAGTAACGATCAAATTTAATTTTAACATACAACTCAATACTTGATGATTTACATTCAGTCGAAACAGAGAGAGCGAGAGGGTACGAGTATTTATAGAAAATAAAAGTGAATATAAAATGCCGATTGCAATTCGCGTATCCCTTTGGAAAAAAAAGGGAAAAAGGTGGCAGCAACTAAATGTATAACAAACATATTTTAACTAATCTAATTACAATCAACATTCATTGCAATATCATCAGTTACGTTGTAAATCTTTTCAATTCACCATTTTGTTGAAACATGGTTCCAAATGCATACGTGTTTATGTTGTGACTAAAAACATAAGGAAAATAAGTAGTTACCATTTTATACTCAATTTTATTTTCACATACATCTCAGACTATTTTTGTTTAGTTCAAGTGTGATGAAGATACTTTGAATAGTTTTGTTATTTCCTACGACAGCAAACTCTATTTTGCTTTTGACTTTCTTCCTACTCTTCATGACACAGTCATTGTGTGGTCAAGAAACGTAAATCTATGAACTATCCCTAAAGTATTAAAATGGCTTTTACTTTAGATTAAAAAAGACGAGTTTACATTGCATCCGGATGCTTTTAAAGGCACTGAATCTACTGATAGTTAAAATCATCAAAATCTTCACTGAAAGTGTGTAGTGCGTCCACGTAAATTCGAGTTCGCATACATTTAATTTGGTTAAGCCCTTTCGATGAATTTATTTAACTAAGCCATTTGTATAACAATAACCTATATGTACCATTGGCTTTTATTATTGTGTGATTTGTGTGAGCTGATATGACTGAGCATCGCTTAACGCCTACGCGCTTACTCATCCTATTCACTTTAATAATGATCTCTTAAATATCACGATGACTCAGATATTTTCCTATGTATATGTACGAACATTTTAATCTTGTTACCTCACTCGCACATTCGCCCGCTAGTGTGCCTGCCCGGTCTGCTTGTGGACTGTTATCCCTATTTGTGGTGTGCCAAAATAAACGTATTCAACACTTCGAGTTTACCTTCTGATTTATAAACCGTCAGACGTTATTTAGTAACGATTGTCTGGACGAGCTAATTACGATGACTAAGAACACGTCAAAATTGGCCACCACAAGTGCACTATTCACAAATTAATTTTACCTGAGTATTTTATCAATTCGTTTTTGCGTATCAAGTTTGCGACTGATTGGTTTGACAGACAGTATCATGGGCTGTGTTGTTTAAAGCCTACAATCAATTGTAACATTAAGATATCATTTCTTTATAATCTGATAGATGACGTGCTACTGAAGAATCCAATACAAAGTCGAAACAATTGTCTAGAGTATCCTGGTTATTGTTAGTTATTTAGATTGATTTATGAACTCCAATAACTGAGGACATTGATCAAATAAGGATTGATTTGTTTTAAAAGATAAAATAAATCTCACTGATTTCATGTTTCATTCATCTTTTCTGAACTATTTTAATATAATTCTAGGGTAACTACTATCAATCCACAACTTACAGACTAAAGATAGTCATTATTGTGTTCAAAGAAATTCGTGACAACCCTATGTTTTCCGTGGCCGGATATGACGTAACTAACGATTGACATTATATATATATTTTTTATTTTTATACATTTGCTTATTACGTAATGGTTTTGATGTTTTTGATGATTATTTGAAGTCTATTCATCCACGTTTGACGTACTATTGATAAAACTTTAGTTATCATATTTTATAATTTTCTTACTACTATCAGTACATATATCTTCCTACTATCCACTTGTACTTTTGCCTATTATTTGTAGTGACGTAATCTCTATTTCATTTCATTGTGATCATCACTGAAATTGCCTTGATTGGTTTAACGTTTTCATATAGATATTGATGTATATTTGATGACGATCTAATCGAAAACAATATTGTTCGCTTATATGTGTTGTTTTAATGGTTTTGGTAAACACAATACTAATTATTTGAAACCATGAATCGATCAATGTTAGATCACCATTAGAAACCTGGAAGCACTGGACGGCCGTTTCGTTCTGGTATGGGACTCCTCAGCAGTGCTCATCCACGACTCCTGCACCCCAAAGTATTCGAACCCAGGACCTTCGGTATTGTAGGCAAACGCCTAACCATTGGACCACTGAGCCGGTATCTAACGATGTTAATGTCTAACTTGATCGATTCACGGAGTTGTGCAACCTCATACACAGTGTTCGGTAGTTACTGTCTACACCCGAACAGGTTGAACTTCACTGGTCACGTCTTCCCACTAGAACTCGGAGAAGATTCCTCACGAAGCTAGTCACTAGTGAGCACAGGTAATTTGCATTACGGGGTTGTTGTGAAGTTTGTTAAGTTACACATTTTTGAAACCATGAATCGATCAACGTAAAAACACCTGGAAGCTGAGGAGTCCCATACCAGGACGAAACGGCCGTCCAGTGCTTTCAGGTTTCTAATGATGGTCTACCATTGATCGATTCATGGTTTCAAAAATGTGTAACTTAACAATCTTCACAACCCTGTAATGCATAATACTTATCACTCAATAAATTGAATGTGTTACTTTAAAAATGTATAAATAGTTCAAAATAGACAAAAATTATCCTATAAAACTCAAGTTAATATTTGAACATATTCAGTGAATATTTTTGAATAAGTTATAATTATTCATGTGAGTAATTGTTCATGATTTTCAAACTGAATTAAACTAAGACTAATCAAGTTATGAAAAAGTAACTCATTTCTGAAAGATAAATCAAATCTCATCTAGAGTAAATTCATCGGTTTTTGTAGCCGGCTACAAAACTCACTTAAAATAGTGACTAACTTTAGATACCTTATTACATCAACAAAGAGATTTTCGATTTGTTAATCAGTACAGATATTTTGAATGTTCTGGTTTACTGGTTAAAATGTAACTGATGTTATTGTTTTGGTTTCTAAATGAGTGTAAAAATAAGAGCACATACTTTTTTGCAACGTTTTCTCACCGTTTTACAACCGTACAGAAGAGTTCAAGGATCAGTAACATCTTGAAATAGCTTTACTAAGTAATGTTACATATTTTCGTCACTTCATGTTCACTTGAAAACATTTGAATGATTGTCAAAGATTGAGCCTCGTTAAATTACTTTTTACGTATCTTCAATACTATTTAATCAGAGGATATATCAACCTTGCCAGTAATTTAAACTTGGCTAATTCTAAAAATCAGTAGGGATTCAACAATATCAAATAAATGGATTCTGACTAGCACCGGAAACTAGCAAGCTTGTTTTGTCTACAGAAGTGCTGATATTTATAAAGAGACTCAAACTTAATAATTTACACCTTCAACGTTCAATGCTCTCGCCAATCAACTATATGGAGACAATCTTCCATAGGATGTCCCTATAACAGAGTAATTCGAACCTTGTCAACTGACGGTTGTCCATATAGAGTATAAAGTCTACAGCATAAAGCCAGAGCACGGATTTTTAAAGTAATATCAAGAATTTTAAGCCACAATTTTCGATCATGCAATTAAATACCTACATTAACATCAACACCTATTCAAAAAAAATGTTTAGAGATGAAAAAAAAGGAACAATTTTCAACGATTCGAAAAAAAATCATTCGAATATTTTTCAACGAAAATTTGTTAATTATTTTGGTTTAAAACTAGATCTAAATTATTTATTTAATTTCCTCTATAATATAATTTGCATGAATAATAATGGGATTTTTATCTGCTTTAAATTACGTTAATTACAAATCACTACTTTACAATAAACGTTATTACTTAAATTACAAACGAGTACTCCCTTTTTCATTGAAATCATGCATCAATGATTGTTAGATCCCCATTAGAAATGGGGAAGCAGTGGAAGGTTTTTTCGTCCTGATATAGGACTCATCAGCAGTGTGCGCTCACGAGTCCTGTCACTCACGAGATTCGAACCTAAGAACTTCTGTCATGTGCGCTTCATCTCTTGACCACTGAGCCGGTGTTCAGCGATGTTAATGTCTAACACTGATCAATCGTGCACAATCTTACTCATTGTCTTCGTTGGTTTCTACCCTACATCCTACAGCTTCTCTGGACGCATTTTTCGTTAACTTGCAAATGTTAGTCTACATCAGTGGATGAAAAAGATATTTTTTTAACTAACCCTAAATATTACTGAATTTATTAACAAAGAGTCAAGTGACATAATTTACCATTGCTTAACTTTGTGGTCTTCAACTTTTCTATTCAGTCTTGTATTTATAAATGACTGTTTTATTTGACTAATCATATGGTTTTATGATCTGGTTCGCTTCGATATGTTCAGTGATTATTATTTTATTTAGATATATTGATTCTGTAAATTCGCTTACCTTCCTAGAATTTCTTTGATACGGGATATCAGATTGTTCAAACTGAATTCTCGTCTGTGATTGTTTTTGTAAACGACCATGACAATACTAATGAATGCTTCAAATTCTATCGATCTAGCTAAGGGGGATTTATTAGAAGTATTACAAGTATCATCATAAACTGCTGTATATCATCCTCTTCATCAATTTCCTGTTATTTGGTACAAATTACCTGATAAAAAGGATTTTCAATACAGATATCAAGACAGTTCTACTGTATGGAGCGGAAACTTGAAGAACTACGAAAGACATCATCCAGAAGATACAAGTGTTTATTAACAGATGTCTACGCAAAATACTTCGTATTCGTTGACCAGACACGATCAGTAACAAACGAATTTGGGAGAGAACAGATCAGATCCGAGTGGAGGAGAAAATCAGGAAGAAGTGGTGGAAGTGGATAGGACACACACTACGAAAAGCAACAAACTGCGTCACGAGACAAGCCCTCACATGGAACCCTCAAGGCGAAAGGAAAAGGGGAAGGCCAAGGAACACATTACACAGAGAAATAGAGAAAGATATGAGAGGAATAAACAAACATTGGACAGAACTGGAGAAGGAAGCCCAGTACAGAGTTGGTTGGAGAAAACTGGTGTGCGGCCTATGCTCCATTGGGGGTAACAGGCGTAAGTAAGTAAGTAAGTACCTGGTAAAAAAATCCCAATTTTATTTTGCATCAAAATTAGATGAAATAATATTGATATAATTTTGAAATCTATTTTGAATCTAAATATGTTTCCCCAATATTTTGTCCTTTTTAAAACATAATTTGTTTTGCTTTTTCAATATCTATCCCAGTTGTTGTGCTACAATTTACCTGCCTCATCGTTAATTACAGTAATCAAACAGTTTTTATGAATAACTGGATAACACTCTGTGTAAACTTTCTTCACATGCGATCACGTACTATAATATTTATATAGCACTATTTAAAGTAAGGTGACTTGAGATATTCTTAAGGAATTCTTAAACCTGATACAAGTTTGAATATTTCCCATTACAGATTTAGACATGTTTCGCTGGTACGTTTCAATTAGCTCACCATTTGACTACAATCAATACAATAATGTTAGATATAAAAGGCTGTTACTCATCACTGAGATTGGATGATAGCTTGTCATTATCACTAGTCCAATGGTTAAACACAATCTGTGAAACTCTAAAGTCCTGGATTAAATCCATAGTAGAATCTTCGATGAGTGCCAGTGAGTAGGATCATGATAGAATGAAACTGTTTTTCACATATTTCTGGCTTTCATTAGTTCATTATCTTACTAACATAATCAGACGTCTTAGTGTTGATGTCATCATAATATCTTGGGAAAAGTGTTCAGCTGTAAAGTTAGCTGACTTACTTACTTAATTACTAACTTAAGCCTGTTACCCCTAATGGAGCATCGGCCACCAACCAGACTTCTACAGCCTACTCTGTCCCGAGCCTTCCTTTCCACTTCTATCTAATCCTTGTTCATTCCTTTCGTGTCTGCTTCCGATCCTCAGCCCAGGTGTGTCTACATCCCCCAAAGCTTTTCCACCACGTGCGATTTGGTTGGTGTATATTGCCTCCACATATATTCGAGTTCGCTTACATTTAACATGGTTAAGCCCTTTTGATTAATTTGTTTAACCAAGCCAATTTGTATTGGAACAATTCATATGTACCATTCGTTCTTATTATTGTCTGGTTTGTATGAACTCACATGACGTGTCCCACTTGTCATTTGACCTTGTCAACTGTTCGTCGCTTTTATTCATGTGTGTGCATGCCTATCACGTTGGTCAGATGTCTGTCTTACATTTGTCTGACTATATATTCTTAGCCACGCTCTATCTCTAGGAGTTGGCTCATTAGCCTTCTCCACATAGCTTCATCCTTTTATTCGCCTATTCACTCGCTAGCCTACTTTCCGGCGCTCGCATGACGATTTTATCTTATAGCGCTTGTTCATACGATTCACTTCAGTCGCTCATTCGCTCGCCAGTGTACACTACAAATGGTGAGCCCGCCACAGTAAATTGGTCACCACAGGTGCAAGTCATGTTATTTGAGAGGATTTGCTTTTTTCCTTTGTGCATGTTGAAACCTACTGCTACAGAGGCAGCTGCTACAACGGTCATCATCTCTTGCATTTGTTGATGCATGCGCGATAGAAGAGCTAGACCATCTGTGAAGTGCAGATTATCCTGCTGCATCCTAGCTGCTCATTGAGATATTGACGTCCTCACAAGCCAGACAACTTCCAGAAGAAGGAGATGAGGTAAGAGTAAGCAACCTTGTCTTGTACCAAATTTCACTTTCAACGATTGTGTGAGCTATCTTCTATGCACGACCCTGCACTTATAACTTCCGCTTGCAGCCCTTTTTACGGTTACTGCCACTCTCGAGTAAGGCATGGAGTTCACGACCCCAATGCCTTAGAAAATCGAGTTGCTAAAGAAGACATTAGCCAGAACAAATAATTCAAAGTTTGGTTAACATAAATCACTAAATATAAAATAAGCCATTATATCAAGTTAGTTGATTTACTTTAGAAAGAAATAATTTAATTTATTATTTAAGCTTTTCACACCATATCTAAGAAAAAAAACAAAATTTTAAGTTATTCCCTTTTTTATGAATAACTGTATATATATATGAGATTTATTTCAAGAAACTGTATTCAGCATTCAAACAATCATAACGTACATATAACAAATTTATATGAAGTGATTGTTTAACACTCACACAAACCCATTTTTTTTAAAGTTTTAATTTACGATTTATGAATAATTCATAAATTATACATTTACATTCATATCTAAATAATATTTATTAAGGTTGGATTGTTTGAAAACAATTCACTTCATTTGTTTTTAGTGTTTATGGTCGATTGGAAAAGAAGAATATATATATATATATGTGTAAACACATATGAATTGAAAATTGCAGTGTATAAGTAACGTAACTTAATCTTCTAAATAAACCAGGCATACTCATTGAAGACGAAAATACTTCATTTTTGAAACCATGAATCGATCACTGTTAGACCACCATTAGAAACCTGGAAGCACTGAGAAACGGCCGTTTCGTGCTGGTATGAGACTCCTCAGCAGTGCGCATCCACGATCCCTGCTCCCCGCAGGATTCGAACCCAGGACCTTCGGTGTTGCGTGCGAACGTCCCAAACCAGGACGAAATAGCCGTTTCTCAGTGCTTCCAGGTTTCTAATGGTGGTCTAACATTGATCGATTCATGGTTTCAAAAATGTGTAACTCAACAATCTTCACAATCCCGTAATGATAATACTTCAATTGAATGTCTAAAGGTCGAAATGCATTTTTCAAGTGTCAGGTATGAATCAAAACTGACAGATAGATAGTGATGAACAGTGGAATTCTGATACCGGTGAATACAAATACTCTGAAGTGTAATAAAACATGTTTCACATATTATAGTCGACAGTACTCTTAGTTGCTTAAACAAATAGTACAATGTGAAACGAGATCATTTTTACACTCATGATAAAACCGAATCGAATTCCGATTTTGTCTTGCCTCCGTGGCTTTACTTTTTTTCAAACATTAAGTCTTTAGGCTTCTACATTATAATTCTGATTAAAATTGATCGTCGTAGAGTTGTTCGTGAGTTGCGTTATGTTTGTGAAGGCATACATGAGAATACGAAACGTGATAGCAAAGCAAAGCAATGTGGAAAAGGCCAGCAAACCAACTCAATAAGAAAAGGCATGACTAAGTATTTACTGCCAGACAAAATAAGCTGGACAAATAATCAGAAAAGTATGTGGTGCACACACATATTCAAGTGGAAACAAGCAAGATAAAAGCGGATAGTCAAAAGACAAGAGAATAGTAACTCGGGCAGAATGGATTAGTTGCTTTGTCCTATGGGTTTGACATAAAAGGACACGCATCAAAATTCAAATTAAGCTTAATCACTTCAGTTTTATTCATGTTAACTCATTTTTAGGAGATTTTTCGAGGTGCTCAAGTGCTACATTTATTCATTAGATATGACCAACCGATTCGTCCTTTTGCAGAACTTCTGAGAAGGATACATTTACATTTTCGCATGGCATTATTTCTATTTTCTTTCGAAACTATAGAAGATTTTTGATCAGTATCACGGATCGACCAAAGGATATGTATATCACTGAATGCCAACTCAGTGGTTCAAAGATTACATGTCTAAGTGTAAGATCGAGTTTTCTAGGTCCATTTACTGTTCGCCAAGTTGTGGATGCACATTATTGAAGAGTTGTTTACTAAAGTGGAACGGCCTTTCAGTGCATCAAGGTCGACGACAGTTGTCTGACTTGAGTTGATTCATGATTTCACATATGCTGAATTTTTCAGTCCAAGTGGAGAATATCGAAATTTCGGTCAATACGTCAGGATTTTACATTGAACTCTTCGTTCAAAGTTTGAGATTTCAACGAAAGATTCAATGTTTTTTTTTTCAAAATATCTTGCTTTTGTTCATACTACTAACAGTAAAATAGTTTCAGTTGAAAGTGTTTTCTTAACTTCTTTGTAAGCCAATTAAGCGTTTTGTTTCAGATATTTACGATTATTACTGAATACAATAGAACAGAAGGCCGACTTAGTAGTTTTCAGAGAAATTATGAATCTGGTATTTTGATTTCGATAGAATCCATCTCAATTAAATATAACCTACTTGTTGGGGATGTTAGATCCTTAGAACTCGGTTGATAAATGTCTTTATTTTGGATTTTATTCATGGGCTGATCAGTTGATCTAGAGATCACATTTCTCACCAGGAAAGGCAATGGCTGTGATTGGTTACTGTGTTATTTTAGTGTGCTGTTTTGTGACTCTCCCAAGGACATTTCGATGATGAATGAATAAACGAGATTTGTGTGCTTGAATTCACTGTGCTGGCTGGGTGTTTGTAGAATACAATTTCTACACTATATCAAGATTTCTCGTTAGTACCTTTTGGTCAGAGGATCAGAGTAGCCTACCTAGACGCTGGTTCATTGTTTTGTTCACGTTATTCGACTAAGGTGAACCCGTAATAGTTTTAAGTATACCTAGTGACCAGTGTAATACTACTGACCAGATAAATGTAAGAATAATTCATCATCTACTTTTAATGATTTCAATAACGACTAAATCGACATCATGTTAAGCTCATATGTTACATTTTGCAAAAAAAGAAGTTAATTTGAGAATGAAAAGTGTCACTTAGATTTGTCATGTTCAAATTAATCGGCTAATGAAAATTTACTTTGTTTAAAATAATTTTAATTAAACATTGTGTTAAATGCATATTAAATTACTAATTATTTGGAAACTCTTCTTCTATTATGTAAATTTCAATGCATTGACGATCTGTAAAATAATTCCATTAATTGTATCTTAAACTTTTGTTAAGAATTAACTATTCTACATTTCACAATAAACATTATCGACCTAAACGCAAACAAAAATAAGAAACGAGTTATGATAGTCGATTAAAAAAAACAATTCATGCTAATACTGTTGTTATAGAATACGAAACGATGAGCTTGCACACTTTAATGATCATCAAATCATGTGTATGTTTATGCACGTTCATCATCATCATCATCATCATCATCATCATCATCATCATCATCATCATCATCATCATCATCATCATCATCATCATCATCATCATCATCATCATCATCATCATCATCATCATCATCATCATCATCATCATCATCATCATCATCATCATCATCATCATCATCATCATCATCATCATCATCATCATCATCATCATCATCATCATCATCATCATCATCATCATCATCATCATCATCATCATCATCATCATCATCATCATCATCATCATCATCATCATCATCATCATCATCATCATCATCATCATCATCATCATCATCATCATCATCATCATCATCATCATCATCATCATCATCATCATCATCATCATCATCATCATCATCATCATCATCATCATCATCATCATCATCATCATCATCATCATCATCATCATCATCATCATCATCATCATCATCATCATCATCATCATCATCATCATCATCATCATCATCATCATCATCATCATCATCATCATCATCATCATCATCATCATCATCATCATCATCATCATCATCATCATCATCATCATCATCATCATCATCATCATCATCATCATCATCATCATCATCATCATCATCATCATCATCATCATCATCATCATCATCATCATCATCATCATCATCATCATCATCATCATCATCATCATCATCATCATCATCATCATCATCATCATCATCATCATCATCATCATCATCATCATCATCATCATCATCATCATCATCATCATCATCATCATCATCATCATCATCATCATCATCATCATCATCATCATCATCATCATCATCATCATCATCATCATCATCATCATCATCATCATCATCATCATCATCATCATCATCATCATCATCATCATCATCATCATCATCATCATCATCATCATCATCATCATCATCATCATCATCATCATCATCATCATCATCATCATCATCATCATCATCATCATCATCATCATCATCATCATCATCATCATCATCATCATCATCATCATCATCATCATCATCATCATCATCATCATCATCATCATCATCATCATCATCATCATCATCATCATCATCATCATCATCATCATCATCATCATCATCATCATCATCATCATCATCATCATCATCATCATCATCATCATCATCATCATCATCATCATCATCATCATCATCATCATCATCATCATCATCATCATCATCATCATCATCATCATCATCATCATCATCATCATCATCATCATCATCATCATCATCATCATCATCATCATCATCATCATCATCATCATCATCATCATCATCATCATCATCATCATCATCATCATCATCATCATCATCATCATCATCATCATCATCATCATCATCATCATCATCATCATCATCATCATCATCATCATCATCATCATCATCATCATCATCATCATCATCATCATCATCATCATCATTTATGGTTGAAATGAAAGATGTAGGCGACAGTTTAGTTACATTAGAAAAATGCACAGTATTATTATTATCTAAATAGGAAAACCTAAAATAATATTCCATTGAGACAAAATATTATAATGAGACATAGAATTAGAAAGAAAAGGTGAAAATCACAATAAAAAGCGCAAATTTAGGCGACTTCATGAAAGAAAATAACTTAAATTTGAATTATTTCAAATCAAAGTAAACTTTTTATATGAAATTACTTGAAATTACAATCTACTGTATACTATGTGCATAGAATTTTCATGAGATAAGCCATCATTAAAACGTTTAGAAAGAAAAATTTTATATTAAAAACAGTAAAACGATGTGTGATGAAAATTTGGATGAGGAGTCGCAAGCACAGTTGTTGGCGTCGCAGTTTATCGAGAGTGTGCCTGCCGCCGTGTTCCAGCAGCGGGAACTAGTAAACGCTACACGTTGGATAGATGCCGTACCCATTGCAGACCAGCGGGCAAGAACAATGACCGAAGTGGTAATCCGGCATATTGTAGCGTTTCACAGAATACGGAAGGTGATATTAACTGACCAGGGTCCCTGTTTTGAAAGTGACGAGTTTAAAGCCCGTCTAAAGCAGTTTCGCGTCAAGAGGATACGAACTACACCGTATAATCCGCAGATAAACGGGCTTACAGAGAGAAACAGCCGGACGTTAAAGGAATGGTTAGCATCTAAAGGAGGAGATTGGGAGAAGGAGTTACCACTGATTTTGCTGATCCCAAAGTGTGAACGACTGTACGTTATCACGGAGAGAGGCGGCGCGGTTTACACCATCCGGAGAGAAGACAAGCAGAAGCGCGTAAATGCTAGTCAACTGCAGAGATGGTTTCAAGATTATCAAGTGTATGAGTCACGAAAAGCACCAAAGATGACAACGGTACGGCAGTCAAAAAGACTACGACGACAGCTTATTAAAAGGGGCGACGCGTGTGATGAGAGCTACTTATAAGTAGAATATGACGCGAGTGAAAACGTAATGTCTGGCAGCAGAAGATGGGGGAAGATCAAGAAAGGAAGAGTGGGAACACAATGGGATTTGTATGAAACGCATGAAAAGTGAAATGTTAGACAATGGATTGATGATTGATTGAAGATTTGCAAATTAACGGTTACGTTATGGTTTTCCGATTTTACTGAGTAACTCTTTAATTTGCGATAAATATAATTCGTTTGCCCTCACCTGTGTTCTCCTTCACTACTAGTTTATTATCATGATAAGGTTGTAGAGATTGTTGTGTTTCATTGAAACCATGAATCGATCATTCTTCGAGCATCAGTTTAGTTCATTTATATTATGATTTACATTATTCAGATTTCTTAAATTAATCACTAAAATTGTTTGATGAACTCGTTTAATAGAGCTGACGATCGTCATTATTCTACAAATAAATATCTCAACTACCTAAATACCAATTTAAGTAATCTACTTCTATTATGAAAAATAAAATCTACAGAAATTATGCAGATAGATATTAGGTATTCTGTATATCATACAAATACACTCATACTATGAAAGAGAGAACATTAACAAAATATTTTCATCATAGAGTTATGGAGATCTTTGTTTATTGTTGAAATTCTGAATCAGTCATTGTTAGACAACCGTTAAAAACTATGAGGCACTGGACGACGGTTTCGTACTGGTACTCGACTCATAAGCAGTGCACATCTCCAGCTTCTGCGGCTCTCAGGAATCGAAACCAGGACTTTCTGTCTTGCATACAAACGCTCAAACTCTGGACCAGTGAGCTGGAATCCAATGGTCTAACTCTGATATATCTTGCGCAACCTCACTCATTGTCATTGGTAGTTATTGCCTACACCTGACAGGTTTGAACGAGTATGGAAACGTTTCCTCGCTAGCACTGTATGAATTTCCTCACAAAACTAGTCACTAGTAGATGCACACCACTGATGAGTCCCATACACAGACAAAATGGCTGTCCAGTGCTTTCAAGTTTCTAATGGTGGTCTAACAATAATTGATTCATGATTTCAAAAACTGTCACATCAATCTTACATGTTGTGAACCAAAAAAATTGTCATGAGTAATTTCGTTTGTAAACATTATTTCATCTAAGCCAGCCAATGAAAAAACAAACAAGCTGCTTGATTAGATATTTCTAAAGTCACAAAATTAAAAAACTAATACCTCCTGTTTTACTTCTGCAACTAATGGAAATGAATTCACACATATTTCCAGTGACCATATTAAAACAAATTGAAAATGTAATATCTTAAATAGGGAAAATAATTTGTTAATAGGAAATTTGAATGTGTTGGGGATGTTAGATCCCCAAAATTCGCTTGATAAATGCCTTATTTTGGTTTTTACGTTTGCGAGCATGGGCTGAGCAGTTGATCTTGAGATTTCAGTTTCCACCAGGAAAATCCATGGCTGTGATTGGCTGCTGTGTATTTTAGTGTGCTATTTTCGTGACTGACTGTCCCAAGGACGTTTCTATGATGTATAAATAAACGAGAGTTGTATGCTTGATTATACTGTGATTGCTGGGTGTTTGTAGAATATACTTTCTACGCTTACAAAGCCTTTTTACTCTATTTGGGGATTCAAGGTAGCCTATCTGGACGCTGGTAAAGGTCTCGTTCGCGTTAATCGACTAAGGTAAACTCGTAATAGCCTCAAGCATACTTAGTGACGAGCGTAACAGAATGACACCTAGAAGTGCGATTCATAAAGCACGTTTCATCCTACTAAAGACCTATCCGGTGAATCAATCACCAACTTATTGTTGATTTTTAAGTTTGAAACTCTAACACAGTATCTAACGATTTAAACATTATCACTTTACTCACTGAACTATTGAATCCAAATAACCACTAATCTGTGTTATGAGCGTGAATTTTTATTTTCAGTGGTGTGTTTCATTTGAAAGCCTATTGTAAAACATTTCTTTTTCTTGCTGATAATCATGAACAACTAATTGTCATCTAAAAATTAATCAGTTTATTTGTTATTGCCATTGTATGCACTTTCATTCAGTCATTTTGTGGTATGTGCTACTTATACGAACAATATAAGTAGTATAAGAAGGGACGTGAAAGAAAAAGTCTCACGGTCACAAGAGGAAAACGGAAAGCAAATGGAGCAAAAGCAAGAAGTAAATGGAGTACCAATAGGAAGGAAAAGAAGCAACAACAGGAATGGAAGAAGGATGGAGCGTTTGAAGTCACGACTCAAAGATGGTGTGCAAATAGAGTGTTCAATGTAATGTTTTTGTTTTTGATTGACTAAGAGTGTCAAGTTGCATGATACAATCTTCCACGCCTTCCTCAGTCTTCTCGGTATATTATTGGTACGTCTGGTCTATCCACTGTAAGTCATAATATAAGTACATTTCACTGATTTAGTTTTGGGGTCATTTTCTGAGGAAGAAGGATATATACATATATATACGAATGATGTTACACAGATTCTTGATTCCAGTCTTAGTAATACGGCTGCATTCTAATACTCACTATTCTCACTGAACCGGAATGTTTAAGCATACAGTAGATTTTAATTCTTTAGTAAGCTTTTAGTCACAAAATATTTTAGCTCTAATGTAGTATGTTTTTCTACATTCAAGATTGTTTAAAAAATTTGCTGTACGGTAGAAGTATAGAAAAACGAATCATGTTTAGTAATTGTTAAATTAATACAGAGAAATTAATTTATAAATATCTCGTCTTTTATGATGTTTGTATTTCTGTGGAAAAATATTCTACAATGTGGTGTATACCTCGTAGTGAAAAGACTTGATAAATAAGTATAAGGATATCAAAAGAACTTTCGCACATACAGGCAACAGCTAGGAAATTCATGAATGATCGAAAATAATTGAATGACAACTCAGTAGATTGGAATTAGCATTCTCAGTGCGTAACGTGAACTGTCTTTGATTAAGTCTCGGAGAACGTTATGCATCCTTACTGAATGACTCACGCCTGTTACCCCCAACAGAACATATGCCACCTACTCTGTCCTGGGCCTTCCTTTCTAGTTCTGTTCAGTTGTTGTTCATTCTTCTCATATTTGTCCCCAATTTTCGGCATAATGTGTTCATTGACCTTCCTCTTTCCCTCTAGCCTTGAGGATTCCAGTTGAGGACTTGTCTTGCTTCACTGACCTAGAAGAATAAAATTTAAATTAAACAATTGTTCATTGCTTGTTATTCTCCAGTGGTCCTTAAGGTGCTAAAATACTTACTAGAAATAACTCTCTGCTTACAAGACTCAAGACTTTTACAGTATAAGCTGAGATAGTAATGTCACTCCCTAATATTCTGTAATATTTGATTGTTGATTATGCCTGTTTCGTATCTTCGTTACAAATCAATTAGATCTATTACTCTCATTGAGATGGTGGAGAAGATTTGTAGCTCAGGTGAATGATTGTGGTGTTGGTGTTCGGTTCTCTGAGCTGGGTGTTTTGGTTGTGGAGTTTTCATTGTTCTTCTTCTGAACAACATCATAAGCACATACTTCAGATAGAAGTGAAGCATTCGAATTTCTCCACGTTTGACCTGTAGCTTGTTCTGCGTGGAGAAATTCGAATGCTTCACTTCTATCTGAATTTTGTGCTGATGATGTTGTTCAGAAAAAGAACAATGAAAGCTCCACAACCAAAACACCCAGCTCAGAGAACCAAACACCACCACCACAATCACTCTCATTGCACATTTAAATGCATAAATATTCGTCCTGTTGTCTTTTAACAGTTAAACATTGTTTAGTCAGGTTTTATATGATAGAACAGTGGATTAGTCTGATTTCCAAGCTGCCCTAGTGTCTACAAGGAACCATAGGAGTGTATGAATTAGAATTGATTACAATTCTAATTACTTTTCACATATCAGTTGATACAGGGACAAACGTACTACGTTTGTGATTTATTTTCCATGATTTTGTTGAAACGAGTGACTTTGAAATTTTAATAAGCATACAATTTGTCATTCAATGGAGATTTTCGCAGGTTGCTAGTATTTGATCATAGATGTCTTAGGAGTATTGCTCGTATATCGTGGGACAACCGTATAAGCAATGCTGTCGTTAGGAAACTGATGCTAAGTAAGGATGGCAGATCAGTAGATGAAGTATTGAAACATCATCAGTTGAGGTGGTTGGGACATGTGTTACGAATGCCTAACCACCGACAGCCTCGACATGCTATTTTTCGCAGTGCAGGAATAGGTTGGAATAGAGCTAGGGGCGGCCAAACCAAAACATGGCACAAATCCATGAAGTCACTGACAAGTGGACTGAGTCATGTTGGTAGATGTAGGCTACCTGGTTGGGCTCCGCGAGACGAAAGTCACCAATAGTTTGAGACCTTGAACGACATGGCTCAAAATCGTTTGCAATGGCGCAAGTGCATTCATTCGTTGTGCTCTCTCAAACCCTAATCTTCTGAATTCATCAGCACCTCTACTTTTGTCTTTGTAACCTTATCTCACTAAATTTATACTTCGTGAATAATATCTTCAAACCCTAGTCTTCTTCATTACCATTAATACCTCTACTATCTCTATCACTATAGGATTTGATTTGACATTTGCGTCTCTGCGCTGTGGTATGGCAACATGAACTTATATACATACGTACGAAGTTCTACGTTGCAACTAACTGACTGTATACATTCTTATGAATACCGGTTGTTTTTTTTTTCGTGAACTGATTCACGAATTATGCATGAGATAGAACAGTTAAAAAGAATATTGATGACTTACTTATCATTTAAACATTTGATTTTTGATGTAACGAAAATTAGTGACACAAGTAAACACGTGAAATTTAAGTTTACAATGATGAGATAGTATTAGTCTGTATCTTTAAGTTTACAAAAACAATGAATTTCAAAAAGAAGCAATTAGATAGAAAGCAACATGCTTTCATCTAATTTTTAGCCTTATATACAAATATCCGGTCAATGAGACGAATGAACAGTGAGATCTGTACAACAATCTGGTGACAAGTGTACATTGGAAATAGATATTTAGAATTCAGATGGAGCGCAACTAGCCACTATCAGTTAAGCTTTCTTGTATAAAATACACTAAAGTATAACTTGTATTCAAGTCCGTTTAACTTCAGCATAACTGAAACATTAACGCTGATTTGATTATCAATTGAATCCCTCATTATTATGCTTTTTGTAGTATTTTGAAACAACTAAACTATTTTGTAGTTACAAGTAATCTGAGGAATTTTTAATCAAACCTTTATTCATAGTATATCATAACAATTTCTACTTAAAAGTTTTAACTACTAAATTATTATAAGTAGGTAAATGTATTAACTAAAATATTTATAACCATAGAGTATGCATATGTAAGAGGAGCGATATTAATGATGGCAAAACACATGAACGTTTACTAGGTCATAGTTTTTTCGTCATGAAATTGAGGAATTGAGAATAACGAAATGATTGTTATTTTAATAGGTTGCATGTATAATATGTAACTGCAGAGTGACAACAACAGCAATTAGAAGAAATTAATGTGTGCACAGGAAATAGTATTTATTATTTATCAACATAAACTGGATGAAAGTTTTTATTTTGCAGACCCAGCGGTTGGTGAAGAGCACAAGAAAAAAATGAGCGGGATAAGTATTTTTATATGCAAATTTACAGACACCCAAAAGCCTGTCCTTTTTAGATAAGTAGTCCACATCTACTAAGAACCGGATAAATAGAAGTTACCATAACATATGTCTGTTACTCCCGATGGCGCATAGGCCATTGACCAGCATTCCTTAATCAACTCTGTCCTTCCCACTTCCAGTCTACTGCTGCTCGTTATTTTGATGTCTGCTTCCAATCCTAATCAAAATGTGTTCCTTAGTCTTCCTCTTTTCTTTTTTGCCTTGATCAGTTGTTATAGTAGCTGATTAATTCGAAAGGATTAGAAATGATATTGTTTTAAAAGAAACTAACATAAAAACAAACAAGAAACCATTAGTTATGGAATCAAATAAGGGAATTTCAAGTCCACAAAAGAATCAGCGACTGGACTTACTGTTTTCGTACTCAAAGGTCAAGTTTTCATTTGTATTCTTTTTGAGCCGACTCTTCTGTTTGTACATATGATTTTGACGGAAGCTTTTTGTGAAGTTGAAAGGCCAGAATTAACCGAATGTACCAAAATTGAGTTTTTGACTGACTTCAGGCAGGTTAATGTTTTGAAATGTTTCAAAATATCGTTTTTTTCCCGTTCAAACTTAAGTGAGTTATTAGGAATTCATGTGAAATCAAGCATATGATTTAGTCATCTATTAACCGGCCTTAAAGTTATGTTCCCTATAGTGACTGTCACAAATTTTCGAAATAATTATCTTTGTTAAGAGTGTAAATTATGACCCTAACATCCCCCATTCAGGGGTTACTGTTCATTCACACTTTTCTAGTTGTAAACTTTCATGTAGTAAACGTTAACTATTAAATTGGATAGAACTCTGCAGGGAAGAAATTAATCAGTTCAACATCTATAGAAAGTAATAACGAAACTGTCTAAGAATCTGATCTGACAAATAACAAACTAAATATTTAGTATTTGTATGATTAATCACAACGACGACAATAACAAAGATATATTTGCGGTAACCTTTGTCAGAAGAAAAAACCATTCAGTGATTACAACCTACTGTACACATCAACATTTAACTTAACATTTATTGTGTGTACCTTAAGTGTTTCATTTTATATGTCGTAAAAAAAAGTGGAAAGATCATTTTAGCTACATAAAAATTACAATAAAAATTTACATTCACTTCAATCGTTTATTGTCTATTAGACGTTTTCCTTAGGAAAATATAACCAATGTAAATTAAACTTATAATTCTTATTACCAGCTAACCCAAGAGAAAATCTTACTTTCATGAACAGTTATCAGTTTATCAGTCTGCGATTTTTGCCAATTTGTTTATCTCATGTGGAATCGGATAGTTTTTGCCAGTTCTGTCAAACTATGCATCTAGTCCAGATATGTAGATAACATATTTGTCAACATTAGAAAGACACTACCTAGAATGTTTTTATAAACTGATGAACATATTCTCTGAAAACATCGAATTTACTCTCAACGAATAAAGATGAGCATAATGAACTATCTTTTTTACAGTAGTTAGTCAGAAAGAATTCTAGAGGAAATTTGTATCTTACATTAACTTTAACTCTGCATGACGATTCAGTGTGAAAATTTCCATAGACATGAATCTATTTAGAAAGCCTATCAAAATCATCACTTCAGATGAAAATAAGATAAAGGCAAAAGGCAATATATTATGAAACATCTAACAGTTTAATAATTTTCCTGTGAATATTATTCAGAACTTGTTAAAACGAAATTATCATCTATTTGTAATTAACAAATGTATTGAAAATCATTGAAGTGATACTGTGGTGTTTTGTTACCTTACAGTCAAAGTTAAGACACAACAATTACGAAGCATTTTGAAGACATTCAAAATTGAATTTCCTTCTATCGAACAACCAACACTTAATGGGACACTTTAGTTAGAAGCAAGCGAAATTGGGTCCAGTAATTAGGTTGTGTCAATTGTGATGCGTTTTGTGTTGAATAAGATTCTTTGTAAATCTCAGCTCGTGCCAAAGAACGCTTCAGCTACAAAAAAGGATTTAGTAATCTAGTAGAAGTGTAAAATGTACAAATTCAATTTGCAATAATAGTACATGTTATTTTCAATACCCATAAAATCGATGTTAAGAATATCAAAATAATTCAGAAAGGCTTTTTTCAACTATGGAGAGAGGTAAGTAGCCGAAGCTAAATTCCTCCACCCTCAATAAGAAAGAAGGCGTGAATATTCATTCGACCTGAACTGATTATCCAAATGAACTACCTACACAATTCTGCGCGCGGGTACACACATTTTTATTATTTCTAACCTCACTACTTCATGTTACAAATCATACGTATTTCATACACACAAATATCACTTGAATGTCTCATATAATAATATTACCTTGACCGATATTATGATATGATGCTAACTTCTTCAGACTCAGTATGATTATGACTGTCCTAAAAATATTCAACTTTATTTCAGTTTTACTAATTAAACTTGTGTTTAATGATTTAGTTACACTGAAAACGTGACTTGCATTAAGTCACTAAATTTACTGAAATACAACTTTCTACTCATTAAGACATTATTTGAAACCACAGTTATTTTATGAGCATCTTTATTTCGCTACAAGGTGATCTAGTGTACCGTATATTCCGTTCTTCTCTCTCTAATGAAGGTAATAACCGTAGAATCATGTACTACAAATGAACTAGATTGTAGCTCATTATCTTGTCTAAATTATGAGCGATAAAATTCATTCGAAACACCTGATAAACAACACTAAGAATAAGTTTCATTTCTGAGATGAACATATAGGCGGACCACAATCTTGTGAAGGTTAATTCAAACGGTAATCCACCAAAGCTTATGAATAGGTGTAACAGTTAATTGATACTCAAATCTGTCATTAATTCAGTTAAAAAGAAAAATGTTCATATCTCTGCTATTTAAATATGAGTAAAAGAGTTTGATTTTAAAACTGAGACTAAAAGCAGCCATATGATTTTGAGATGGTGGAAAAGATTTGTAAATCAGATGGATGATTGTGGTGGTGGTGTTTGGTTCTCTGAGCTGGGTGTTTTGGTTGTGGAGCTTTCATTGTTCTCCTGCTGAACAACATCATCAGCACAAACTTCAGATAGCAGAAGTGAAGCATTCGAATTTCTCCACGTTTGACCTGTAGCTTGTTCTGCTAACCTCGGTCTTGATTGGTTGCTGTCGGGTTCACTATGTAGACGACACATTCGTCATCATCAAAAAGAAGGAGCTGCAGAACATCTACAATCAGATCAACAACGTCTTCGATGACACTAAATTCACGATGGAAAAGGAATCAAACAACAGTCTATCATTCCTGGATGTACTAATCAGCAGAACTAACGCAGGAAAACTGGAAACTCAAGTATTTCGGAAACCAACCACACAGACGTGATTCTCAACTACGACAGCAACAACCCAAGAACCCACAAAATCAACTGCATACAAACTTTGTTTAAGAGAGCGAAGTTACACTGCAGCACATACGAAGCTCTAAAAAACGAGGAAAAACACCTGGTGACTATTTTCCAAAAGAAGGGCTATCCACGCAACTTCATCAATAAACATCAACCGAAACGATCATCAGAAGCGAAATCAAGCACATTAATCAATAAATGGATCATCCTGCCATACATCAAAGACATATCGGAGCATACAGCACGACTACTGAAACCATTTGGAATAGGTAAGGCACACATACCAACAAAATCACTTCAATCAATCCTACGGCAGACAAAAGGACAAAATGACAAAGGAAGAAAAACCAAATATCATCTACAAAATAAATTGCTCAGACTGTGAAAAACACTACATAGGACAAAGTGGACGGCCTCTCCAGCTTCGTTTACGTGAACACCAATTAGCAGTCAAACGCCACGACAACTCTTCGCTTATATCAATACATACCGACAATTATGGACATACATTCGATTGGAACAATGTGGAAATACTGGATAGGGGGAGGACAAAGAACACTAGAGAATTTTTAGAAGCTTGGCACTCAGGTCAATCAGCAATCAACGAACACATCAACATTGACCCAATTTATCAACCAATCAGAAAAATCATAGGTGACATGGGATAAAGAAACAGGTCAAAATGGGGATGCAATCAAAACAAATGTGCAAACTACGACAGGTTTAAGGTCAGTAGCAACCAATCAAGATCGAGGTTAGCAGAACAAGCTACAGGTCAAACGTGAAGAAATTCGAATGCTTCACTTCTATCTGAAGTTTGTGCTGATGATGTTGTTGAGAAGAACAATGAAAGCTCCACAACCAAAACATCCAGCTCAGAGAACCAAACACCACCACCACTAAAAGCAGCCATCTAGAAAACATACTACGCTTCTAAACTGGTTATAACTGAAAAGGTTGAGCCAATTATTTCACATACACCTAGACACTGCATGAGCAATTACGTCACATCCCATCGCATTTATCCGTTTACATGTTTGTGTCGACTTGCTAACACAGGGAGAAATGATCAGACAATGCAATCAAGGGTTCAGGATTGTGTGTCTAGATGACTTCAAAACCGCCTCATGTCAAATGATCCAATAAACGCAAGAAATGGAAATTCATGTTTATTGATAGCAAAACACAATCGAAACCAGGCATAGAATTAAAACGCTGTATAGGAATCGTGAAGTCTTTGGTTTATCGAAGCCCTGGCTATTCGCGAACGAAAACCCTCTCTACGTATATAAAGCAACTCATTGTAACTTGGGATTTATCTTGGTAATCTTTAAACCTTTTTACGCAAGAATCTTCGATTCTCTCTATACAACGTTAATTTTCTCTTCCTTTATTTACAATTATCACCTTAGGTTCATCTGAACTTTATTGATTTTCAGACAAAATATGCTGACAAATATATGCGTGACAAGATTATTTGAAATTTTTGTAGCATATACCCCACATTTTTCCAATCAACTCCGACTTCTCATTGTTCACTTAAAAGTTGTAATCGGTTTGGCTTAACTATGACCTGAAAATCGAACTATAGATTTTAAAAGGTTGGCATTCTCTCTGAACAACCTCACTTCGTTTTCGATGGCGTCATTTGACTGTAATTACGTTAACAAAGGAACTGATGTGTCTAAGTTGCCTTTCTAAAAATGGAACGTTTGAATTGACCATGTTGCGGCTTGTTTATAAGTATGTCTAGAAAAGGAAGTTGATTTGTGGTGCGCGCTACTTATAAGTAGTATATGACGCGAGTAAAAACGTAATGTCTGGCAGTAGAAGATGGGGCAAAATCAAGAAAGAAAGAGTGGGAACGCAATGGAATTTGTATGAAACGCATGAACAGTGAAATGTCAGACAATGGATTGATGATGGATTGATATTTTGCAAATTAACGATTTACGATATGATTTTCCTATTTTCCTAATTAACTCTGTGTGTTCGCCTGTGTTCTCCTTCACTACAGATTGTTCTTCTCCACTTATTGCGGAACACTGATGTGGTTTCGGAGTGTGAAATTTATTCACAGATAACAACGATGTCATCCATATTTCTGTCATAAAGGTACATATGTTTTTTCTGATTAGGTCATCATTTTTATCAATTTTAAGATGATTGATTTACAGATATCTCTAGAAACTGATATAAACAATGTAACAACATGTAATCAAATAAACCATTTATCTATCAGTAAATGAATAAACAAATGTATACTGTTCAATAAACAAGCATTTTCACTTTACAGTATTCACAATAACGATTACGTTGTTTAGATGGGTCTAGATATATTGATTAAAATCATTCAATGATTTTTAGTCAATTTGTTAAACTGTTTAAAAAAAGGAAGTGTAACGTTTCAAACCGAATCACTGCTTAACTAATTTTCGAATACTCATTTGTAATTCTTTTTTTTTGAGAATTCTACGTCAAAAGGGAACTCCATAGTAATATGATTTCATGACCATATTAGGGATTGAACGGAGGAATGTGACATCTTACGATAATTACCTAACGTTTAAACCACAGCGCTGGTACCGAATGATTTTTGTGTCTAATTCTAACCAGTTCATGGTGTTGTACAACCATTTTCAATTGTCTTCAGTGGATAGCTGCCATACATTCGATATGGTCGGACTTAACTAGTCATAGATTCTTACAAAAACACAAGAAATCATTACGTAAAATTAATAACTAGTCCATAAATGATACTTTCAATTCAACTAAACAGCAAAAATGTCTACTGATTAACTGAAATAAGGGATTATATTTGGAGTTCAAATATCAGTGAACTATTTGACAAATATTCATTTTCATTCAAACAAAGGATAAGTTACCTGAGTTAGCCTCCTCTATGAGCATTTACAAATTCAGCTACTTCTGTTGAGATAGCTATATCGGGCGTACTACCAGACAACTTAACCAACGAATGAGTGAACATCTCCAAGCATGGTTTAAGAAGGGTCAGTCAAAAATACTACACAGTTCGATCTTAGCACACCTGGTAGATATTGGTCACATTGTAGATAAATCTAGATCTTTTCGGTTGATCTATCGTATACCTCAATCATTCCTCAACGGAGTTCGATCCCATCTCCTACATATAGCAGAAGCCATAGGAATTCGTACATTCAACCCTAATTTATGTGTTCAGAAGAAATTCGTGACACCCCTATCTCTTCCGTGGCCGGATATGACGTAACTAACGATTGACGTTATATATATATTTTTTATTTTTACATATTTGCTTATTACGTAATGGTTTTGATGTTTTTTAATGTTTATTTGAATTCTATTCATCCACCTTTGACCTACTATTGATAAAACTTTAGTTATCATATTTTATAAATTTTCTTACTACTATCAGTACATCTGTCTTTCTACTATCCATTTAAACTTTTGCCTATAATATGTAGTGACGTAATCTTTTTCATTTCATTGTGATAATGACTCGAATTGCCTTGATTGGTTTAACATTTTTATGCATATTAAAGTAAAGCCTGGTGACGATCTAATCGAAAACAATATTGTTCGCTTATATGTGTTGTTCTAATATGAAGGTTTGCTATCCATTTTCCGATCAATGAGTTTACAATTTTTTTAACCAAATATTTTTATATTCGTAATTGTGCTTGTAGAATCTTTCCATTATATTTAGAGTCTGCTTCTATTTCTCGCAACAGTATCTTCCATGGTCTTCCTCTTCTCCTTTTACACTCAGGATTTCAAGTGAGGGATTGACTCGTTGGGTACTTTCCTCAATGTATGTCCTATCCACTTCCAGAGCTTCTTCTTAATTTATTCCTCCGCTGGAATCTGGTTTTTTCTATACCACAGTAGGTTGTTGTTGGTGTCTGATCAACGCGTCCTCAATAACCTGCTTAGACAAATATTAATATATTCTTGCATCATCCGGATGATGCCTTTCGTGGTTTGCCGCATACAGTAGAACTGCCTTGACATTTGTACTGAAAATTGTGACTTTGGTGTTGGTTGACAGTAGTTCTGGGTTTCAGATTTTCTTCATTTCTGCCTTTGCTTTGCCAATCCGCGCTTTCTTATCTACATCAGAACCACTTTGTTAAGAGATGATGCTTCCCGTATATGTAAAGGTTTCCACATCCCCCGAAGCTAACCCATCAAGTGTGTTATTTCAGAGGATCCTCCACTTTCCTTTGTATATGTTAAGCCCTACTGCTTCAGAGGCTGCTGCTACAATGGTCATCTCTTGCATTTGTTGATGCGTTTGCGACAGAAGAGATAGATCATCTGCAAAGTGCAGATCGTCCAGCAGAATGCGAGCTGTCTATCATAGCCAGTGCTTTCTCTAATTTGTTGACATCTTCATAATCCAGTCGGCCACCAGGAGAAGGAGATAGGGTGGAAGTAGGTAGACATGTCTGACATCAGTGTTCACCTATGATGAGTCTATGAACCGTCCTCCATTCATAATTCTGCAATAAAGTCCATTGTAAGAATTCCATATAATTTTGACTATCTTTTCAGGCATGCCATAGTGTTGAAAAAGCCTTCATAGTACCATCCTATGGACAAATCGAACACATATTTTATTAACATTTAAACTGATCACTATTTCATTCATATTTATGATCACACTATAGAAATTTACCCTTAGGCGTATTAAAACAAAATTACAGTGAGTTCAATGTCCACCTTTTAAGTGTTTGATAAAACAACACATACTGTTTATGTAGCAAATAAATCATTCAAACTGATTTTCAACAAACATTTTAGATTACTTACTTACTTACTCCTGTTATGCCCATTGAAGCATAGTCCACTGACCACCATTCTCCAACCTACTCTGTTATGGGACTTGCTTTCCAGTTCTGTTCAACTGTCGGTCATTCTTCTCATGTTTGTCTCCATTTTAGGGCTTAATGTGTTCCTTGGACTTCAAATAACTTAAATAATTTTAAATTTATATTGGTACCTTTGTGTGTGTAGTATTGCTTACAATCTTTAGATTTGTCTAGTTGACCTTTATTCTTCATAATACAAATTAATTCCTTAAGAAGTGTATGGTCAAAAGTCAAATATGCACTACGGGGTTGTGAAGACTGTGAAGTTACACATTTTTGAAACCATGAATCGATCAATGTTAGACTACCAATAGAAACCTGGAAGCGCTGGACGGCCGTTTCGTCCTGGTATGGCACTCCTCAAGTTAGGACATTAACATCGTTAGATACCGGCTCAGTGGTCTAACGGTTAGGGCGTTCGCGCTCAATCCCAAAGGTCCTGGGTTCGAATCCTGAGGGGTGCAGGAGTCGTGGATGCGCACTGCTGAGGACGAAATGGGCCGTCCAGTGCTTCCAGGTTTCTAATGGTAGTCTAACATTGATCGACTCATGGTTTCAAAAATGTGTAACAAGTCAAATAATCAGATATAAAGTGGGTGCGACCGATAAAATTCGATCATCATGTAGAATTAAGTGCAATATCACATTGATGACTAACTAACTACTCAGTGATCAATAAGTGTGGGCACATTATCCCTACAACGCATTTAATTTATTAGGGACATCCTTGAATGTCATACTGGATAATGAAGGTGCAAATAATACAATATATGGCCATTTCTGCAAGATTACATATATATCTTACTATCATCTACCATCTAGAATGAAATCTAAACTTATGACTTCCAAACAACTATCTTCTCCTGCTTGATATAAACACTAGCTGTTAGAGGATGTGTTACTGATACCACTGACCTTTCTAAAAGTTTACAAAGCATACAGGCTATTTAAGAGTTCACATTAGTATTGATTACAAATATCCACTAATCTAATCGTGATTCAGATGCCAAGACAATAGTTCACATTTATTAATTGGATACATTGTGGAATACTTGCGCATAGTTTTACGAATCGTGTGTTTTTCCGAACCCTAACAGTGAGAGAATCACTTTAAAGTAGGTTAAATGCAAAAGAAGCTTAGCTAGTAACTGCAGGATGCAAATCAAAAAACAATGAGGTTGCGTAAGACCGTGAATTGGTCGAAGCTAGACATTGACATAGTTAGATATTGACTCAGTGGTCCAGAAGTAAGGCGTTCGAGCGCGAGACCGAAGGTTCTGGGTCCGAATTCCGCGAGGCGAAGGATTAGTGGGTGCACACTGCTAGTGAGTCCCATACCAGGATGAAATGGCAGTCCAGTGCTTCAAGGTTTCTAAAGGTGGTTTAACATTAATCGGCTGATGATTTCAAATGTGTAACCGAACAATCTTCACAACGTCGTCATGCAGTTAGTTGTAAAATACTCTAAAAGCAGACATCAATTTGAGAATATTTCTAATAAAGAATGAAACAAGTCTGAGACAGGTCATATAATTTAATTTTCTTAACAAACTCGTGATAATTACAATATAGCTGTCTGCATTTAAAATTCCATAATCACTGTTCAAATACCTGCTTTCACCATGAAAATAAAAAAACAATCAAGTTCTATTTACTCTGCAGTATTAAAAAACCATTGATTATCGATCGAATAACCTTGAACCTTTTTGAAAATTAGAACATTTTTTTCTTTGGTCAACAATTTATTAATCCCACACCTTTTAAGAATATGACTTTCTCACGGAATCTTTGAAATATTTCAGGTGAGTTATGTGGATTACTCTACAGTGGTTATAAATGTTAAATAATGTGAAAATAACAACTAAATTAATTCTATTGACTACGCCCATATATATTGATAATCAATAGACATATATATATATATATATATATATATATATATATATATATCCGCTATCTGTTGACATTTTACCTTAAAATATGCTAACTGTGAAATGATTATTATCTAAATCACATTACATGCATGTATTCACAATTCTGACCAAAAATGATCAGCTGCGGTGTACTAGTAATTTAAGTGTAGCTTTGTTTAACTGTCTAGACTAAACAATTCAAATCACTTGAAATATTTGTGTGAATAAAATTTTTAGAAAAAAAAGTTGGTTCAATAAACGCTAGTAAATAACTAATCCACTTTTAAGCAGCCGGCTAGTTATCATCTCTTATAAATACCATTTGCATTTGTAGAAATAGATTTCATTTGATGTTAGAACTTCAGTCATGGACTGTTATCACGTGATTAACGATTGGATCAAATAGTTTGTTCTAGTTGGTGAAGATTTTGTAGTGTCTATTAATGATTTTACAGTGGTTCAACACCAAGACAAGCATATCTCAGGATATTAACAATAGTTAAAACGACGACGAGTTATGTTTTGTGGTGTAGAAGTAGGTTGGAAGAAAGTTAGGGGCGGCCAGACCAAAACATGGAAGAAATCTATGAAGCTACTGACAAGTGACTGGACTGAGTCATGTTAGTAGATGTAGGCTACCTGGTTAGGGTCAGCGAGACGAAAGTCACCAATGGTTAGAGACCTTGAACGACATGGCTCAAAATCGTTTGCAATGGCGCAATTGTATCCATTCGTTGTGCTCTCTCAAATCCTAATCTTCTGGATTCATCAGTACCTCTACCTTATCTCACTGAATTATACTTCTTGAATAATATCTTCAAACCCTAGTCTTCTTCATTACGATTAATACCTCTACTATCTCTATCACTATGAGATTTGAATTGACAATTGTGTCTCTGTGATAATGTGGTATGGCAACCTGAGCTTATGTGCATACGTATGAAGTTCTACCTTGCAACTGACTGACTGACTGAATTTGGAATCTCAAAACCGAAAACTAATACAGTAATGTTTAGCTGAGTTTGGTGATTACCATATCGTAGATTAGATTCAACTTAAGATTTTATATTTTTCATACTTCTAACTATATCTTTTATGTGATTTAGTCCTTACTGTGCTTTCGATTATAATCCTATATTGTTGTTATCTATGTATCTATTGAGTAATTGATCTATTAACTTTAAATAGTTTCCGTATTCATAACTGTTCTGATCTGATTGGTTTGATCTACTAAAATTGGTGACAGTTGTGTATGTGGAGCGTTGAAACTTAATGACTTAATGGTTTCATTTTAAAAAACGATATGCATATCGATCAGATGTTCAATGTCTTTCTTTTAATGATGTAAAAGAGTATGAATTACTTAAACTGTTAGCAGGATATAGATTGCATTGAAGCATGATTGCGTTGTTGCATACTGATTGACTGTTTCGTACCTAATCAGCGCTAATCCACATTAAAGAGAACATTCTAGAAACTTCTCATGTAAAAAACTAAAAATATACTAACGTTTTGGACTTTTCCGTCTTTCATCTAACCTTGTTATCTGAAATATAATCTATTGCTTGTTCAACTGTGTTCTGATTTGGGAGAATGTCTCCTAAGTGAATTGGTTTCCGACACTACTAAACATTAGGGATAGTTGGGTTGTAATAAAGAGAGAAATATAACAGAAACAAAAAATTTGATAGGATCCTAAATCAACAACTTATATGTGTGATACACCACCGATAACGTTATAATTAAGAACGGGTTGTTCATCAAACCGTTACTGGAGAGATTCATAAAATTTGTCCGACAGAATTCGGTCAGCACTACTGACCAGATTACATGAACAAGACAATGGTCACCAGTCTCTATCATCAATCAATTACAAATATCCCACCCTTAAAACTTTGAAGATAGGTTTGGCAGTATTGAACCCACATGTTACTACAAGTTTACAAGTAGGCCTTGATGACGAGTGACAAATGGAATGAAACCCAGGTCTATGGTGTCCTAATCATCAAACATTGTCAGAACACTTTGGATCATGACATAATAACTTATTTTCTAATATCATAGATTTTTGGTTTCTTCATTTTTAGTTAACAGTCTGCACGAAATAGTAGGCAAAACAAAATGACATTTTTCATAACATGAGAATACTGTAACTGAACACAATACACAATGACGCCGTATAGTTTACTGTAAAATAATTATGCACTATATTTATATCAAGATAATTATGCTACATGTGACAGGTACTTTGAAAGAACATTTATTAGAAAACATCTTATAAGCATAAACAATAAACAATACAAAACAACCAGACATACGAATATGGCGGAACAAAGTGGTATTCATTCAAACAACATCAGTATTTTTTAAATATCAATAGTTTTACAGTTAATGTAAATATCTAACTATGTATAAACATATGCAAAATTATTTTCATTAAATTATTCAATAAACAAATTATATTTATCATTGAAACTTGAAAGATTTTAAGATTGATTTTATTCTATTCACAAGCGAAAAACCCAACCATAACATTGGACAATTTCCAGTGGTTTCATAGCTGATCCCAATTCATGATCAGTGAGACAATGATTTTCAAAGCTTATTCATCTGTAGAACGATTAAATAATATGAACAATGCTAGATAGTCAGCACTTTATTATTACACAAACTTTAGCATTTCAATTTTATTCTGTCCATAGATTATGTTTATTATGATTTAATCATGATTTTTAATCAATAATTTCTGTCACGTAAGCATCATACATGACAATGAATGATGAATATTATCATTCATTCATTGATTATTTTTAGAAAAAAAGCAACAGAAAATCATAGACAAAACAACTGAAATAGATCGATAATCAGTGGTTTCATGAACATTTTAGCTTTGATTACTCTTTATGAGTCAGCTAAAACTGGAGAAATTTGGTTATTAGCGGATTGAATTATATGATTGGTCAGCTTCAGATAAAATGAAAAGAGATAGTCTAATCGATTGAGATGCAATCAGACAACTTGATGTCAGGAAGTGATTAGACTGAATTTTAGACTGAGAGTTAGATCAATCACTACTGAAGTGTGTACTTATATGGCTTGTCTTTTGGACAGATTTGTTAGTTCACTCTCCTCCTTGTTAATTATCCACTTATAACCTTGGTGGTTTTTATTTAAGTGAGAAATGTGCATTGCTTATCATATGTCTAGTGTGTTTTCGTTTGATTTAAATACTTAGTCATGCTTTACCACATAGAGTCGGCCTACTCGTCTCAGCTTCAGTTAGCATTTACGCTTCGCAATTTAATGTGTCTGCTTACGTGAATGTATGAAACGAATCAAACCACATTAAACCGCTGTTGCATATACGAAGTCAGCCGAAATCTAATTTACGGAAATCAAAGGAGAGATTTATTGTATAGTGAATTCGATTGTTCGGGGTCAGGACTCGGGCCACTAAACTGCCCTTGACAACACGATAGACCACTAGTTACAAACCATTTATAGTCCAGGATAATAGTCTTGTCACAAAACATACAGTGTAGTCCGACAAGAAACCAGACCTATGTACATGTGGAATATTCCCATAACCTGATATTTCTATTTCTATTTGCTATCACTTGACACATTAGAACTGTGGAAAATAGCACTAGCATTTGGGAAATTGTACACTCCAAGTATGCTAGGACCAAAGATATATCAGATCTTATTATCAGACCAGTACATTAATACTACTGAGCCAGGAAGTAGATTTCTACATTTCGAATATCTATCAAATCACTATGTCATTAAATGTTATCCAAGATTGATTGTTTTCATTCCAACTATTTTTTAATAATCTTTGAATCGATTTCAGTTTAGGACATCATAAATTGTATGCATTGAACATAGATAGATATACACAAGTTGTCAATAACAACATTGTTCACAGTAATTTATACTTTTTTTTAAAAAATTTAAAACGTATGAATAAAATCGTACTTTAACAATAAATTTAATTAACAATAAATCATATTAGCAAATGGTATTGTTGATATAATGAATTAGTAAACAGAATATTCAAAACAGAGCTAATAACTTTGTAAATTTTTCGTGAAGCTAAAGAGATGGCCTTAAATAGCCATGTGAATGACTCAAGTGTTGTATACTTGACATTATCTGATGAGTGTATAGACCTATGAAATCGAGGAACTGAAATCCCAGTGTGTATAATGACGAGTAAATAGTTTGTAGCTCAGGCAATTGATGGTTTTTTAAACACTTGTTTGACCCCAACAAATATCCTACACCTAATTTCATATACAATGTATGACTTAATTCCGTTTACTACGAGAATTTGGTAGGTCCAAAAAAGTCTTATCATCTGTAAATGAGTAGATAAACGAGGAGTATATTGCTTGAATATGAAGAGTGACTTTGGCCAAAAAACAATGAATTACGAATGTTCTAGCCTTTATGGTTAAGTAACAATAAACACAATATGTATAACATACAGTACAAGCCTCTTTCATTGAATCTAGAAAAAAGGTACCGTATATGTGGATAAACGATTATGCACACGAAAATAGGTACAGTTATTAAAACTCTCTTGCATACATTCCAGGATACTTGAACGACACATTCACTAGTCGGATGAAAATATGATAAGCATCGCTACATTCTAACTCCGCCTGTAGTTCCTTCGGGGCTACTGCCGGTACCCAGCCCGGATAAAGGAGGAGGGGTTGGACATGGTTTTGGCGCCCTCATCCCAACTAAAACTAATTTGCCAAGAAGCGTTAACCAGAAAAAATAATTCAAACCATTTTAACTCTGCCCTGGGAGTTGGAAGAATTATGACGTCGCGTGATGAAAGCTGAGTTCCCTCGGAAGTCACAAGGCTGATGCCCCTTCTGACAACCAGAGCAACCATTGTTTTAGGTAAATGGAAGTTTCGAACATTGTGGGAGACTGGAAGACTATTTCAAGTTGCGGCAGAAATGAAAAGATACAACCTCGAGGTGCTCGGCATCAGTGAAACGCATTGGACACAGGTAGGACAACTGAGACTAGCTTCAGGGGAACTGCTGTTATACTCTGGTCATGAAGAGGAGAATGCTTCACATACACAAGGAGTTGCACTGATGCTGTCCAAACATGCACAAAAGGCACTGATAGGATGGGAATCTCATGGACCAAGGATCATCAAAGCATCCTTCAAAACAAAGAAACAGGACATTACAATGAACGTCATCCAATGTTATGCACCTACCAGTGACTACAATGACGACGTTAAAGATCAATCGTCGACAGACGCTCACCAAAGGATTTGAAGATTCTTATGGGAGACCTGAATGCCAAGGTTGGCATGGACAACACTGGATATGAAGACATCATGGGACGACATGGACTGGGAGAAAGGAACGAAAACGGTGAGAGATTTGCAAACATATGTGCCTTCAACAAACTGGTCATAGGCGGCACCATATTCCCACATAAATGCATACAGAAAAAAACCTACATGGATTTCACCGGACCACACTACTCACAATCAAATAGACCATATCTGTATCAATAAAATTTCAGAAGGACGATCGAGGACGTGAGAATCAATAGAGGAGCTGACAAAGCTTCAGATCACAACTTGCTGATCGCTAAAATGAGACTGAAACTCAAGAAACACTGGGCTACGGGGCAGACAACATCACAAAATTTTAATACAGCCTTTCTTCGGGATACTGTAAAGCTCAACGAATTCAAGATAGCCCTCTCCAATAAGTTCCAGGCCTTTTAGGATCTACTCAATGGAGAGGAAGCAACATTTGAGAACAATTGGAAAGGGATCAAGGAGGCAATCACTTCAACATTTCAAGAAGTTCTGGGTCTCAGGAAGTACCATCACAAGGAATGGATCTCTGCTGGTACTCTTGAAAAAATTGAAGAAAGGAGGGACAAGAAGGAAGAAATCAATGTCAGCCGAACAAGAGCAGAGAAAGTTACAGCACAAGCTTCATACACAGAAGCAAAAGGAGAAGTGAAGAAGAGCATCAGAGCTTACAAACGAAAATATGTGGAAGATCTAGCAATGACGGCGGGAAAGGCTGCAAGAGACAATTGCACGAAACAACAAAGAAGCTCGCCGGGAACTATCGTAAACCAGAACGACCAGTGAAAAGCAAGGAAGGCAAAGTAAACAGCAACACTGAAGAACAGCGAAGTAGGTGGGTAGAGCACTTTTAGGAACTCTTGAATTGACCAGCTCCCCTAAACACACCTAACATCGAAGCAGCATCCATGGACCTCCAGATTGATTTTGGGGCACCTACAATTGAAGAGATCAGTACGGCCATCAGGCAAACCAAGAGTGGCAAAGAAGCAGGACCAGACAACATTCCAGCAGAGGCAATGAAAGCAGACATGGAAGCATCGGTGAAAGTATTTCACATCCTCTTCAAGAAGATTTGGGATGAGGAACAAGTACCATCAGAAAACTGGTCGGCGGCCTATGCTCCGAAAGTAAGTATCGCTACATTCTGATGTAAAACCCCTAAATCCCCATAATGTGTGAAGACTCGACAAAGCATCGACAGAGTGAATTTACGATAACGCTAGTTAGGGACCACGGAAATGAAAATCATCACCTTACCAAGTATTTGTATAATGCAAGAGAGCATATTTACTGAATGCATTCCTAATAGCATGATTTATATCGGATGAATAACAAAGGATTCGTAATTATGCATTTTTCATAATCAAGAACGTATAGGAAGTATTTTCCGACATATCCGAATCTACGATACCTGGACATCTTGAGACTGTGTGCCGCCCATCATCTCACACTCTAATGTCTTATTAGCCTAGAATATCCTTTTTATAACTCTGATATTCTCAAGTTTGTCCAAGACAAACCCTAGCACACAACTGGAATGAAATCCATTTTTCCCAATGGAAATATTACTTTCTAGATAGAACTTTCTATTTCAGCATATATATGTAGTAGAACTAGTAGTGTGGTGCGAGCTACTTATAAGTAGTATATGACGTGAGTGTCAACATAATGTCTGGCAGCAGAAGATTGGGGAAAATCAAGAAAGGAAGAGTTAGAACATAATGGAATTTGTATGAAACGCATGATGAATAGTGACAATGGATTGATATTTTGCAACAGGAACAGTCCAGTTCGATAGGATGAACTGATATTTTGCAAATTAACAATTTACGATATGGTTTCCCCATTTTACTGAGTAACTCTGTAATTTTCGTTAAATACAATTCGGTTGCCCCACCTGTGTTCTCGTTCACTACACTAGTAGAGTAGTAATAGAATTAGTAGTACATTGCTAATTTTTAACAATCAAAAGAAAGAATGCAACTGGGTTGGTTTATAGTATAATTCTATATTATAAAATCATCACTAAATTAAGGTTGCAGAATATCTTCATTAATTAATTAGTTAATTAATTGATTCAATCACATACTTACTCTTTACCCAATGATCATCTCACAAAATAATTTACGCAGTATATAAATGATTGAAATTTCTTTTAATTAACACAAAACAGATAAACGAAACAGAAAAACAAAACACAATTATAACTGACCATTGTGTATGGATGGCATAATAAAAGAAGTATGTTTGTGTACTTGACAAATTGTTCCACTCTGAAGAGACAAACACTACTATATTAGCACACACAACAAGTTAAGTAGATTTTCATGAAGATAGTAAGTAGTATGCAAAATTAGAAAAGCTCATAATAATACTGTACTGTATTAGAGTAGAGAGAAAAAAATTAGCAGTCAACTATGTATAAACATACGTACATATATAAATATATAAATATCATAATAATAACAATAATAACAAGTTGGAATTTTTAGAGTAGAAAGAAAAGAACAGCCTAAAAAAAAACAAGAATAAACACCTGAAAAGTATACAATACCGACAAAAACAAATTAAAAAAAACATGAAAATATAACAATAATAATAATAATAGTTATATCAAAATTAACTTACAAAATGATGATATACTGTAAAACAAGACTAATTTAGTAGTAATAGGCAATCAATGATAGGAAGCGATAGAACAATTTAGAAAAAAAGAGAATTCCATATAAATATATAAATATATATATGTATATATAACCTATTCTATGGAATGCAAGACAGAAATATTTAAAGGAATGTTCCATTTTTTTTCTAAAGAACAAAGTAGAAATGAAAGAATATAATGATAATTATTATTATCTGTAAAATATTAAATAAAAAAGGAAAGAAAAAAGTATGTAGAGAAATTTATGATTCAGCTTCTAAGCCTGTGGTATGGGATGAATCATTGAGTTTTAAAAATTCCAGCAACATTTCATTTTCATTAGCTTGCATAAATTCATCATAATCCTATTGGGGAAATTAATAGAAAAAACAAAATGAAAAGGTTATCGATAGGTCAGGTTATTTGTTCAATGATATGGTACAGCTGAATTAAATGTTTATTCAGTTTAAACTATATAGAATTTTCTAAAAGGGGAATATTTCACAATGGTTTATACTTTTTTAAGTGATGATTAGGGTTCAGAACCGGTGGTCATAATCGAGTATATGCATTGCTTGTGAGACTGCAACTAAGAGTGGGGAGAGCTCATCCTCCTGGGAATGCTCTCATACGACCACATGTATATGGCTACTGTCAAAGAAGTCCTACTCACTGCATTTTCATGACAGAAGTTTTGTGAAATTCAGGATAAAAAAGTATGTCCGGCACTGAGCATGGAGGATCCACCTACGGGAGTTGGAAACTATGATTCCAAACCAATGGTGCACACATGCTACATACATTTGTGTTAGATCCCATATACATAATGAGTAAACAACTAGGTCATAGCTCTTTTCGTAATAAAGTGTAAAGTTATTATATTGTTTAGAGAGTACCAAGGATCCTACGCAGCTGCATAGAACCAATTAGATAGTTCTGGAACCCATTAGTCATTATTCGCGTAATTAGGTAGAACATTAAAAGCTTAGCATATGAGGTCAGATTTGTTTCGGGATATCCTAATGCAATCATATTAACACTAAATAATTTACAAGAATCTAAAACTGTAAGAAGATTCTAAATATGAAATCAGGTGTAACTACACATACATTTGGATCATAAGTCTAGTTCATGATTTGATATATTATCTGTAAAGATATTGGAATGAATATCTTCTCACCACCAGATATGTTTAATAAGATGAACTAAACGTGAGATTGTAGTTGCCTGTCATGAATAATGGAGATTTCAATTATAATTGTGGAAGGACAGGTCAGTCAGTCAGTTACAACGTAGAACTTTGTACATAAGTACATCAGTTCAAGTTGCCATGCCACATTAGCACAGAGATATAATTGTTAATTCAAATCCCATAGTAGTAAAAGTATTAGCAGTAATCGGAGATTAGGGTTCGAAGATATTGTTCAAGAAGTATAATTCAGAGAAAGACAGAGATGGTGAGGAATTCAGAAGGTTATAGCTGCTAACTTGACGTGGTGGTTGGGATTGCCTATCATGATGACCCAATCAATACAACTAGTGGTAGTTAATCTTACTCAATGAATAAATTGCTAAGTGACATACACAGGTTTTGTTTACCGTTTACATGCCTTTATAATCGCCAACAAGTCTCAAAGAAGCTGAAGACCCGATGCATTCAGTATCGACAAACATGTTTCACTCCTACTTGGCCACGTTTTGTATGTCAATTAAACATGTGACGAGAACGTGGTATCCACTGCAATGGTGCCGAATGTCAGCAACGCCATGCTCACCGTTACAAAACTAAAGACTTAGCAAAACATTGTTAAGTGGGAGTGGTTCATGTTTGTCGATAGTGAAGGTATTAGGTTTTCAGCTATTGTGAGATTTGTTGGTGCTCGTAAAGAAGTACAACTAAAAGCTACAAGTAGTTTAATAACTAGACAATTTTCATTATCCGTAACTACAATACCGCTATGTAGTAGGTAATTGTAAAAATATTCATTTTAATGTGATTAAATATGGTTTGCCTGAATTCTTGAGTTGCTGAAGATTAGAATTTCGTAAGTCCTTATTTATCATAATAAAGTCTTGATACATTAGGCTTACAGACTTCAACTCACACTAATCGAATGACAAAAAATAACCCAATCAAAATGAGATCATATCTCTTTGAATGAATTAAAAGGATGATAATAACCGCAAAATCACTGGAGAATACAGTTCACATGAGAATATAGAAAAGTAGACTTTACATCTCTTGAGAATATCGTGAAGTTTCAGCACATCACAATCATACACAGTTCACCATCACAGTTTAAGTTGCTTTTAATCCCCAGAATCTCAGTTAAATTAAAATATTCCAATATATGATAGTTTTGAAAGAGATATCATAAAATCTTGGATAATGTATGGTGGGATGTTGGTTTCTCAGCCCATACAACACACTTCCAGTGTCGACAAATGACACTCGATAGCCAGTACTAATACAGATAAGAATTCATAGACATTAATTAACGTAAAACAATTTATTGTGGAAGCAAAACAAACACTTCTTTTGTTTTACAGATTTCATTTAAGTATTTTGCATCTCCCGAGTCATGTCAGATCTACAGATCCCTGACAAAGAGTGAAAGTCGATTTCAAAAACAAAGGAGTAGAAGTTGGCGTTGTAGTTAGAAGAAAGTGAAATCTAGTTTTCAGCTAACAATCTGTATTATGTAACTTGGTTAATATGTCCGATTTCCGAAGCTTTCTGAACCATCTCCAAACTGCCTCGAAGTGTCCTAATATGTGGCTACTATAAAAGTAGCAATGTGAACAAAGTATGTAGATCTGGTAGGGTGAGAGTAAGTGACTGAAATGCTTACGGATTTCTTTTAACTTCAAAATATGATGATAGACTTTTAGTAAAAAAAATGAAAAGGCACACAGAAAGACCGGCTTGAGCATACCCCCAGATATTCTGATCCGAGAAATAGTTGAGGGGCAATTGGTGTTTTTCCATTTTCTTTGAGGATCTTACACATGAACTGTTTGTCCGTCTCTGAGGAGGATATATCTTTAACTTCGAAGGGTATTTTCGCAGCAGTGAGTCTGTTTATTATATACTGTTGTCTGCTTTTGACCTAAAATTTCACCATTAGTAATATATGCAGGGATTACGTTTGTGTTGCCTGAGGTTGATGATATATATAAATCCACAATCATGACTTTTTAGTTTCACTACTCCGCCAAACAAACAAATACAACCTTGTGCTTATTACTACATGTTGCCATCCAATATTCAATATGATTTTCACGAGCTATTATAAACCAGCTGATTTCTTTGAGCTCCATTCTTGTTCTTTCGGTACGGTTGCAGGTGCTTGTTGGAGTTCAATGGATGGTAGTCTAGCTAGTCAAGTGCAATAATTCTAGTCAGTTGGCAGTTGTTTTTGAGCTTGTGTCCCGTTATTTGAATGAAAACCTTTGTTTCAGGGCTGTAGGGTTTCTGGATACCAGCAACTATCATATTACCAGACAGGAGGTCAGTTAGTTGAAACGTGGAGAATAACAAGGAGAACATTCTCATACTAATAAGAAGATTCCAGAACTAAGTAATTCAGTAGATAATTTAGTTTATTAATTGAAAGTGAAGATTGTGAGAGAGGACCGAAGTGTAAGCAAGAGAGAGAAAACAGGGATAATAGGGGAGATAGATTAAGTAAGTGATCTGTGTGGATGGCAATAATAACTACTAGCATGTCTCAAAGCATGCATAAGGAATCCAATGTCCAATATGTTTTTCATGAGCTATTATAAACCATTCGTATTTCCTTGCGCTCGATTCTTGCTCTTTTGAAACAGCTCAAGATATTTGACAGTTATCAATGGATGGTAGTCGCCTGTTAGCCCCCATAGACGGTAGGCCAACGATTAGATTTCTTCAACCTACTCTGTCCTAATTCCTCTTTACCAGTTCTGTCCAATGGTTGTTCATCCTTGTAATGTCCATCTTTATTTTTAGACGTAATGTTCCTTTTCCTCCCTTTTTTCCGTCGACAATGCCGGTTTCAAGTGAGAGCTTGTCTTGTGACGCAGTTGGATGCTTTCTGCAACGTGTGCCCTATCCATTTCGAGCGCTTCCTCCCTCACTAGATTCTGGTCTGCTCTTTCCCACAGTAGTTTATTAATGTTGGTGTCCGGCCAAAGGGTCCGAAGTATTCTGCATAGACAACTTGTAAGGAACACTTGTTACGTCCAGTTTTTTGCTCGTTGATCTTACGAAGCACTGTTGTCGTCTATTTGTAATTCACGGTCCCAAATTTCTATGCCAAGAACGAAACTCCAAAGTAGATACCAAAGTTTATTCCAAATCACAAATTCGACCAAAATATTTTATTACAAATAGACGACCAATGTCGTTCTCCTAATTTATTATCTCTTGGAGCAAAAAACTGCAACGAACAACAAAGAGAAACGGGAGTCCAATATGTCCGCAAATAATAATTCAAACAAGTTCACAAGTTAAGTAAAACAAATGTACCCAAAAACAGTGAAATTAATGATATTTATACATGAAGGTTTTGATCAGCAAAATGTCTTCGTTTCTCCCGTAACAACACTTGTATTTTCTGAATGATAGCTTTGGTAGTTTTGGAAGTTTCCTCCCCATCCTATAAAACTGTCTTGAGATTTATATTGAAAATTCTGATTTTGGTGTTTGTTGATAGTTGATTAGAGTTCCAGATGTGCGATTGCAGAAATGCTGACCATGCCTTGCTGATACACCTGGCTCGTTTATGATGATGCCCAGATATATAAAGGTTTTCACACCTTCCATAGCTTCTCCAAATAGCGTGATTTGGTTGGCGCATGTTGTGTTTTATCGTAGAATCTTGCTTTTCCCTTTATGTATATTGAGACCCGCTGCTGCTGAAGTTGTTACTGCGCTGGTTGTCTTCTCTTGCATTTGTTGTTGCACGTGCGATAGAAGAGCCAGATGTTCCGTGAAGTCCAGATCATCCAGCTACATCCTGATTATCCACCGTATCTCGTGCTTCCGTCCAGATGTCGATGTCTTCATAATCTAGTCGATCAAAAGGAGAAGGAGGAAGGGTGAGAGTATTCAACCATGCCTGATACCAGTCTTTACTTCGAAAGAATCTATCAGCTTTCCTCCATGTTTGACTTCGCAGTTTAATCCATCGTAAGATTTTGTATGATGCTGACTATCTTCTCAGGCACGCCGTAGTTTCGAAGAAGCCTCCATAGTGTTTTCCTATCCACGCTATCAAATGCTTTCTCGTAGTCAATGAAGTTAATGTAGAGTAGTGAGTTTTATCCGCAATGTTTCAATTTGATCATTACAGCCTGATGATATCAAATTTGGGCGTCTACGAAATCCTTCTTTCTGTTTAGCATCACCCTGTTGAAGACTGTGACTGATATTAAGAGTAGAGTGTTTCCTCTGTAGTACTCACATTAGCTGACCTTGCCTTTCTTTGTTATTTTGATCAGGTATCCTTGTTTCTAGTCTGATAGTACTTGTTCTTCATCCCGAAATATTTTTTTCAGTTGCTACAGCGTCTGCTTTCATTGCCTCTAATGCAATGTTGGCCGATTTGGTTCTGAGTTATATGTTCCGGTGAAGTCCATGTAGCCTTATATATGCTTTTGTGTGTGAATTTAGAGCAGCTGATGACCAGTTTGTTGAAGACAGAGAGGTCTGCGAATCTCTCACCTCTTTCGTTCCTTTTTCTCAGTCCATGTCCTTCCATGATGTCTTCAGATCCAGTACTGTCCATGACAGCCTTGGCATCTAGGTCTCCCATTAAAATAGTCAAATCCTTTGGTGAGCATCTATCGACGAATGACTGTAGCTTTACGAAGAACTGATCTTTAGTGTCGTCGTTGTAGTCGTTGGTAGGTGCATAGCATTGGATGATGTTTATTTTAATGCCCTCTTTCTTTGTTCTGAAGAATGCTTTAATAATTCTGGGTCCATA
>OX103977.1:22187172-22204234 GCA_944470395.2 Schistosoma turkestanicum | reverse complement strand
ATTTACAATGTGATCTAAAAACTTAAAATAAATTTGAAGATGAAGCTTGTTATGCAGAAAACAAAAGTCCAGGGGAAGTATAAAAAGCACGAAATAATCATTCAAATCGTGAAAGATAGTAATTAGCATTATAAATACAATATGTCCTGTCAGTTTATAGAAGAATCGTAGTATACAACACACTAAATAATTGTTATTACATTACACTTCTAGAAGCTAATAAGTAGAAAGTCATTTACTGGATATCAGTGCATACGAAGCATGTGAAATGTAGAAACGATATGGACAACTAATGTAAATGAAAGCATAACACTAAGCGTTTATTCCACTTTAGAATTTTTACTGATTCGTCTCTCGTTTGATGGAATAATAATCAAGCTCGTTAGTAACTTTATTTTATCATGTTCATTATTATCACATACACGAGATTTGGTCAATTCTTCGCATTTATCTCAGGTATGCATCGTTGCATATCAAAAGGTGGATCCCGGTAGCATTTGCAGACATTATCGCAGTTGCTTATAACAGGATTAGTAAGTCAGATCGCAAGAGGGCACGCATTCATGCGGTATTAATGCCGAGCAACATTATCAGACTTTCAAAGATTTGTGGTTTATTGTGTGTACCTTCGTGTCGACTCCACCGGACTATTCTCCGTCTCTGGAATATTTCATCGATTCATTCTTTTGGAGTCACTTTTCACATGGTTTTAAGCCTGTCACTCATTCGCTTATTTCTTGGATGTTTCTATTGCACTCTGTGTACTCCACTAACTTCGCTTACTCGAATTCAACACATTAATAATAGGTCTTTCATGTCTACTCCCATTCTGAAGATTTCAAGAGCCAGACACTTGGTTGTAGAAGGGGTTTATCCAGGTATCTCTCAAAATCACGGTGTAGATGTGAAGTTTTAATGAAGACATACTGAACATTCAACGATCGAAGTGCAACAATATAACATACAACGCTTGAGTAGATTAAAAAAATAAGTAATATTCTTGCTGATATATTCGGCCAACTCCTGACTACCTCATTTAGGCAGTTACTAGTTGTCGGGAATCACTCTCCTGTTACAGATACGCAAAGAGAGACTTTCAGCGATGGTCGCTGAGAGGTTTTCGATAAAACCAGTACTAACGGAGAAAGCAATAAGGCATTTAAGGTATGTCTTAAGTAGGCACCACAAAACGTCGACGGTGTTGAACTCTCGATAAATTTGTGTCTTCCGGCACTTCCTCTACAAATGAATCTGTGGAATGCAAACGTTTCTACTGATGGTTCACGGACCTCCATCAACAGGGCTAGACATGACTCTCTAAACTGCCTTCAAGTGAATAGAAAATATTTTATTATAAGATTGTGTTGTTCATATTCTTTAAGGGTCGAAAAATATATGGAAAAATCCTATATTATTTATGTACTAAGAAGGTTTCTAACAATCCTTCGACGTCATGACAAGAGAAGAATTGCGAAACACTTCACTCTTCCTCAAAAATGAATTTAGTCAGGCAGCCTATTTACTGAAAAAAAGAGGTCATCGGTGATCGCAGAAACAGGATTTGAAGGAGCTTCACTATCCACGATTTCTACAGGATCCTTTTGTAAAGAGTGTATGATCGGCTTCACTTTGTTGAAGAATAAAACTTAAAAAGATGGACTCCAGCATTTGAGATTATTCTCCTTGAGTAGCAAGAGAATCAGAGGTGATGTGATTATGGCGTACGACATATTAGGCATCTTACCGGAGCATCACTATCACGCCCCGCGAGGTAATCCTCAACGGGCACCAAAGAGCGAACACCCAGGTACGTGCCCACTTTTTCCAACTTAGAATATTCTGCCAGCAGAGGTGACCATAGCCCTCTCAGTGGTGAACTTGATAAACACGAACTCACGCACGGATTATCCTCTTCCTAATAGAACAGCTGTTTCTGATACATGTCTTGATACCTGCAAGTTGTTATTATTGCCATTTCTTTAGATGACTAACTCAATCAATCTCGCTTACTATCTCTGTTTGTGCATTTATTTACTTAGTTCTGATATCTTATTAGCATCGGAATTTCCAACCTATTATTCTTCACATTATAACTAACTGATTTCCGGCCCGGTAACGTGATAGATGCTCGTATCTGCCCATTGTATCCGCTTTTTTCCCATCATCTGAATGTGTTTCATCTTGCGACAAATGCTAGTTTTGTGACTTGGCAAGCTCATTAACATCACACAAATCATCTGAGATCATATTTTCTTCAGGTGTGACGTCTTGTAATACTGTTTCTACACTTGATATACCTTCATCCTTACACTAGGTGCAAAAAGGTTTTCCATTTTCCTCTTTTGTTTGTGATATTGGAGGCGATTCGTCTGCCAAGGATGGCATAGGTATTGGTGGTTCTTTCTTGAGTGGCTCTACAGGAGTTTATGACGCTTCTTCCAGACTGACTTCTTTGTTCTTGGATCAATAATACTTAGTGGTTTTCTTTCAAGAAATGGCTTAGGTGAAGCAATACTAGACGGTAGGTTACCACCCGCCTGATTAGGAACTGATGGGAGAGCTTGCGTGACAGGATTAAAGAAACTATGCTGGTATTTAACACAATCAAGATACGTCAACATGCCAATTTGATCATGCGGCTGAACATCGGAGGGGGGCATCGTAATCATAAATGGAGACGGTGGATAACCACTGCATATTGCCCGATGGCCCAAGTCCGCAGAAGGGAGTAGAGTTGGGCACGGGGTTGAAGACCCCATTCCGCAGAAAACTAACTCCGTAAAAAATGCAAACCATAAAAAAATAATTCAAACCATTTTAACCCTGCCCTGGCTGTTAGAAGTTCTTCCTTCAGAAGAGTTATGACGTCTAATGATGAAAGCGAAGTTCACTCGGAAGTCACGAGGACAACTTCCCTTCTGACAGCCAGACTATTCATTCAGTTATGCACATGGAATGTTCGAACAATGAGGGAGGAGTGAAGACTAATCTGGGTTGCTGCAGAGATGAAACGATACAACGTAAAGGTGCTTGGAATAAGTGAAACGCATTAGACGCAGGTGGAACAACTGAGACTAGCTTCAGGAGAGCTGCTGTTATACTCCGGCCATGAAGAAGAAAATGCCCCACACACACAAGGACTCGCACTGATTCTGTCCAAACAAGCACAAAAGGCACTGACAGGATGGGAATCTCATGGACCCAGAATTATTAAAGCATTCTTCAGAACAAAGAAAGAGGGCATTAAAATAAACATCATCCAATGCTATGCACCTACCAACGACTACAACGACGACACTAAACATCAGTTCTTCGCAAAGCTGAAGTCATTCGTCGATAGATGCTCACCAAAGGATTTGACGACCTAGATGCCAAGGTTGTCATGGACAACACTGGATCTGAAGATATCATGGAAGGACATGGACTGAGAGAAAGGAACGGAGAAGGTGAGAGATTCGAAGACCTCCCTGTCTTCAACAAACTGGTCATCAGCCGCACTAAATTCACACACAAACGCATATATAAGGCTACATGGACTTCAATGGAACATATTACTCAGAACCAAATCGGCTAATATTGCAGTAGAGGCAATGAAAGCAGACTTTGTAGCGATTTAAAAAATATTTCGGGATGAAGAACAAGTACCATCAGACTGGAAAAAAGGATACCTGATCAAAATACCAAAGAAAGGCGAGGTTAGCTAATGTGAGAACTACAGAGGAAACACTCTACTATTAATACCAGGTACAGTCTTCAACAGGGTGATGCTAAACAGAAAGGATTTCGTAGACGCCCAAATTTGATATCACCAGGCTGGATTTTTTAAGGATCGATCGTGTGCTGATCACATTGCAACACTGCGCATCATTGTGTAACAATCAATTGGATGAAACTCACCACTGTACATCAACTTCATTGACTGCGAGAAAGCGTTAGATAGTATGGACAGGAAAACACTATGGAGGCTTCTTCGAAACTACGGCGTTCCTGAGAAGATAGTCAGCATCATACAGAAATCTTACGATGGATTAAACTGTGAAATCAAACATGGGGACAGCTGATAGATTCTTTAGAAATAAAGATTGATATCAGGCATGGTTGATTACTCTCACCCTTCCTCTTTCTCCTGTTGATCGACTAGATTATGAAGACATCAACATCTGGAGGGGAGCATGAGATACAATGGATAATCAGGACGTAGCTGGACGATGTGGACTTCACGGAACATCTGGCTCTTCTATAGCACGTGCAGCAACAAATGCAAGATAACCAGTGCATTAGCAACTTCAGCAGCAGCAGGTCTCAATATACATAAAGGGAAAAGAAAGATTCTATGATAAAACACAACATGCGCCAACCAAATCACGCTATTCGGAGAAGCTATGGAAGTTGTGAAAACCTTCATATATTTGGGCAACAACATAGACGAGCCAGGTGTATCGGCGAAGCATGGTCAGCATTTATGCGATCGCACATCTGGAACTCTAATCAACTATCAACAAACACCAAAATCAGAATTTTCAATATAAATCTCAAGACAGTTTTACAGGATGGGGAGGAAACTTTCAAAACTACTACTACTATCATTCAGAAGATACAAGTGTTCCTTAAAAGTTGTCTATGCTGAATACTTTGAACCCTTTGCCGGACACCAACATTAACAACCTACTGTCGGAAAGAGCAAACCAGAGTCTGGTGAAGGAGGAAGCGCTCGAATTGGATAGGGCACACGTTGCAGAAAGCATCCAACTGCGTCACAAGACAAGCTCTCACTTGAAACCGGCATTGTCGAAGGAAAAAAAGGGAGGAAAAGGAACATTATGTCTAAAAATGGAGATGGACATTACAAGAATGAACAACCATTTGACAGAACTGGTAAGGAAGACTTAGGACAGAGTAGGTCGAAGAAATCTAATTGTTGGCCTTCCGTCTATTGGGGCTAACAGGCGTAAGTAAGCCGGTCTAGTAGACTACCATCCATTGATAACTGTCAAATATCTTGAGCTGTTTCAAAAGAGCAAGAATCGAGCGCAAAGAAATACGAATGGTTTATACTAGCTCATGAAAAACATATTGGACATTGGATTCCTTATGCATGCTTTGAGACTTGCTGGTCGTTATTATTGCCATCCACCCAGATCACTAAATTAATCTATCTCCCCTATTATCTCTGTTTTCTCTCTCTTGCTTACACTTCGGTCCTCTCTCACAATCTTCACTTCCAATTAATAAACTAAATTATCTACTGAATTACTTAGTTCTGGAATCTTCTTATTAGTATGAGAATTTTCTCCTTGTTATTCTCCACGTTTCAACTAACTGACCTCCTGTCTGGTAATATGATAGCTGCTGGCATCCAGAAACCCTACAGCCCTGAAACAAAGGTTTTCATTCAAATGACGGTATATACAACCTCAAAAACAACCGCCAACTGACTAGAATTACTGCAATCGACTGGCTAGACTACCATCCATTGAACTCTAACAAGCATCTGCAACAGTACCGAATGAACAAGAATGAAGCTCAAAGAAATCAGCTGGTTAATAATAGCTCGTGAAAATGATATTGAATATTGGATGGCAACATGTAGTAATAAGCACAAGGTTGTATTTGTTTGTTTGGCGGATTAGTGAAAATAAAAAGTCATGATTGTGGACTTATATATATCATCAACCTCAGGCAACACAAACGTAATATCAGCATATATTACTAATGGCGACATTTTAGGTCAAAAGTAGACAACAGTATATAATAAACAGACTCACTGCTGCGAAAATACCCTTCGAAGTTAAAGATATATCCTCCTCAGAGACGGACAAACAGTTCATGTGCAAGATCCTCAAAGAAAATGGAAAAACACCAATTGCCCCTCAACTATTTCTCGGATCAGAATATCTGGGGGTATGCTCAAGCCGGTCTTTCTGTGTGCCTTTTCATTTTTTGTACTAAAAGTCTGTCATCATATTTTGAAGTTAAAAGGTATCCGTAAGCATTTCAGTCACTTACTCTCACCCTACCAGATCTACGTACTTTGTTCACATTGCTACTTTTATAGTAGCCACATATTAGGACACTTCGAGTCAGTTTGGAAATGGTTCAGAAAGCTTCGGAAACCAAGTTACATAATACAGATTGTTAGCCGAAAACTAGATTTCACTTTCTTCTAACTGCCACGCCAACTTCTACTCCTTTTTTTGAAATCGACTTTGACTCTTTGTCAGGGTTCTGTAGATCTCATATGACTCCAGAGATGCAAAATACTTAAACGAAAGCTGTAAAACAAAAGGAATTTTTGTTTCGCTTCCACAAAAAATTGTTTTACGTTAATTAGAGGCTATGAATTATTATCTGTATCAGTATTGGCTATCCAGTGCCATTTGTTGACCCTGGAAGTGTGTTGTATCGGCTGAGAAACCACCATCCCACCATACATTATCCAAGATTTTATGATATCTCTTTCAAAACTATCATATATTGGAATATTTTAATTTAACTGGGATTCTGGGGATTAAAAGCAACTTCAACTGTGATGGTGAACTGTGTATGATTGTGATGTGCTGAAACTTCACGATATTCTCTAGAGATGTGAAGTCTACTTTTCTATATTCTCATGTAAACTGTATTCTCCAGTGATTTTGCGGTTATTGTCATCCTTTTAATTCATTCAAAGAGATATGATCTTTTGATTGGGTTATTTTTTGTCATTCGATTAGTGCGAGTTGAAGTCTGTGAGCTTAATGTATCAAGACTTTATTATGATAAATAAGGACTTACGAAATTCTAATCTTCAGCAACTCAAGAATTCAGGCAAACCATATTTAATCACATTAAAATGAATATTTTTACAATTACGTACTACATAGTGGTATTGTATTTACGGATAATGAAAATTGTCTAGTTATCAAACTACTTGTGGCTTTTAGTTGTACTTCTTTACAAGCACCAACAAATCTCACAATAGCTGAAAACCTAATACCTTCACTATCGACAAACATGACCCACTCCCACTTAACAACGTTTTGCTAAGTCTTTAGTTTTGTAACGGTGAGCATAGTGTTATGCGTTGCTGACATTCGGCACCATTGCAGCGGATACCAAGTTCTCGTCACATGTTTAATTGACATAAAAACATGGCCAAGTAGGAGTAAAACATGTTTGTCGATACTGAATGCATCGGGTCTTCAGCTTTTTTGAGACTGGTTGGTGCTTGTAAAAGCATGTAAACGGTAAACAAAACCTGTGTATGTCACTAAGCAATATATTCATTGCGTAAGATTAACTATCACCAGTTTTGTTGACAATTATATCTCTGTGCTAATGTGGCATGGCAACTTGAACTGATGTACTTATGTACAAAGTTCTACGTTGTAACTGACTGACTGACCTGTTCTTCCACAATTATAATTGAAATCTCCATTATTCATGACAAGCAACTACAATCTCACGTTTAGCTCATCTTATTAATCATATTTGGTGGCGAGAAGATATTCTTTCCATTATCTTTACAGATAATGTATCAAATCATGAACTATACTTATCTTATGTGATCCAAATGTACTTATAGTTACACCTGATATCTTATTTACAATCTTCTTACAGTTTTAGATTCTTGTAAATTATTTAATTATCTGACCTCATACGCTAAGCTTTTCCTGTTCTACTTAAGTACACAAATAATGACTAATGGGTGCCAGAACTATTTCATTGGTTCTATGCAGCTGCGTAGGATCCTTGGTGCTCTCTAAACAATATAATAACTTGACACTTTATTACGAAAGGAGCTATGACCTAGTCGTTTACTCATTATGTATATGGGATCGAACACAAATGTATGTAGCGCGTGTGCACCGTTGGTTTGAAATCAGTTTCCAACTCCTGTAGGTGGATCCTCCATGCTCAGCGCCGGACATACATTTTTTGTCCTGAATTTCACAAATACCTCTGCCATGAAAATGCAGTAAGTAGGACTTCTCTGACAGTAGCTATATACATGTGGTCGTGTGAGAGCATTTCCAGGAGGATGAGCTCTCCCCACTCTCAGTCTCACTATGTATGATGTTTGGAGGTAGAGCCAAATAAACAACCAATGCATATATACTCCATTGTGACCACCGGTTCTGAGCCCTAATCATCACTTGAAAAAGCATAAACCATAGTTTAAACTGAATAAACATTTAATTCATCTGTACCATATCATTGAACAAATCACCTACCCCATCAATAACCTTTTCATTTTGTTTTTACTATTAATTTCCCCAATAGGATTATGATGAATTTATGCAAGCTAATGAAAATGAAATGTTGCTGGAATTTTTAAAACTCAATGATTCATCCCATACCACAGGCTTAGAAGCTGAATCATAAATTTCTCTACATACTTTTTTCTTTCCTTTCTTTTTATTTAATATTCTACAGATAATAATAATTATCATTATATTCTTTCATTTCTACTTTGTTCTTTAGAAAAAAAATGGAACATTCCTTTAAATATTTCTCTCTTGCATTCCATAGAATAGGTTATATATACATATATATATTTGTATATTTATATGGAATTCTCTTTTTTTCTAAAATGTTCTATCGCTTCCTATCATCATTCATTGCCTATTACTACTAAATTAGTCTTGTTTTACAGTATATCATCATTTTGTAAGCTAATTTTGATATAACCGTTATTATTATTATTGTTATATTTTCATGTTTTTTTTTAAATTTGTTTTTGTTGGTATTGTATACTTTTCAGGTGTTTATTCTTGTTTTTTTTAGGCTTTTCTTTTCTTTCTACTCTAAAAATTCCAACTTGTTATTGTTATTATTATGATATTTATATATTTATATATATATATATGTATGTTTATACATAGTTGACTGCTAATTTTTTTTTCTCTACTCTAATACAGTACAGTATTATTATGAGCTTTTCTAATTTTGCATACTACTTATTATCTTCATGAAAATCTACTTAACTTGTTGTATGTGCTAATATAGTAGTGTTTGTCTCTTCAGAGTGGAACAATTTTTTCAAGTACACAAACATACTTCTTCTTTATTATGCCATCCATACACAATGGTCAGTTATAATTGTGTTTTGTTTTTCTGTTTTGTTGATCTGTTTTGGTTTTAATTAAAAGAAATTTCAATCATTTATATACTGCGTAAATTATTTTGCGAGATGATCATTGGGTAAAGAGTAAGTATGTGATTGAATCAATTAATTAATTAATTAATGAAGATATTCTGCAACCTTAATTTAGTGATGATTTTGTAATAGAATTATAACTATAAACCAACCCGATTGCATTCTTTTGATTATTAAAAATTAGCAATGTACTACTAATTCTATTACTACTACTGTAGTGAAGGAGAACACAGGTGGGGCAACCGGAATGTATTTAACGAAAATTACAGAGTTACTCAGTAAAATTGGAAAACCATATCGTAAATTGTTAATTTGCAAAATATCAGTCCATCATCATATCGAACTGGACGGTTCCTGTTGCAAAACATCCATCCATTGTCACTATTCATCATGCGTTTCATACAAATTCCATTGTGTTCTGACTCTTCCTTTCTTGATCTTTCCCCATCTCCCGCTGCCAGACATTATGTTGACACTCACGTCATATACTACTTATAAGTAGCTCGCACCAAACTACTAGTTCTACTACATATATATGCTGAAATAGAAAGCTCGATCTAGAAAGTAATAATTCCATTGGGAAAAGTGGGTTTCATTCCAGTCGTGTGCTAGGGCTTGTCATGGACAAAACTGAGAATATCAGAGGTATAAAAAGGATATTCTAGGCTAATAAAATATTAGTGCGAGATGATGGGTGGCACACAGTATCGGGATGTTCAGGTATCGTATATTCGGATATGCCGAAAAATATTTCCTACACGTTCTTGACTATGAAAAATGCAGCATAATTACGAATCATTTGTTATTCATCCGATATAAATCATGCTATTAGGAATGCATTGAGTAAATATGCTCTCTTGCATTATACAAATACTTGGTAAGGTGGTGATTTTCATTTGCGTGGTTCTTAGCTAGCGTTAACGTAAATTCACTTTCCTGATAGTTTTTCTAGTCTTCACACATTATGGGAATTTAGGGGTTTGGCATCAGAATGTAGCGATACTTACTTTCGGAGCATAGGCCGCCGACCAGTTTTCTGATGGTACTTGTTCCTCATCCCAAATCTTCTTGAAGAGGATGTGAAATACTTTCACCGATGCTTCCATGTCTGCTTTCATTGCCTCTGCTGGAATGTTGTCTGGTCCTGCTTCTTTGCCACTCTTGGTTTGCCTGATGGCCGTACTGATCTCTTCAATTGTAGGTGCCCCAAAATCAATCTGGAGGTCCATGGATGCTGCTTCGATGTTAGGTGTGTTTAGGGGAGCTGGTCAATTCAAGAGTTCCTAAAAGTGCTCTACCCACCTACTTCGCTGTTCTTCAGTGTTGCTGTTTACTTTGCCTTCCTTGCTTTTCACTGGTCGTTCTGGTTTACGATAGTTCCCGGCGAGCTTCTTTGTTGTTTCGTGCAATTGTCTCTTGCAGCCTTTCCCGCCGTCATTGCTAGATCTTCCACATATTTTCGTTTGTAAGCTCTGATGCTCTTCTTCACTTCTCCTTTTGCTTCTGTGTATGAAGCTTGTGCTGTAACTTTCTCTGCTCTTGTTCGGCTGACATTGATTTCTTCCTTCTTGTCCCTCCTTTCTTCAATTTTTTCAAGAGTACCAGCAGAGATCCATTCCTTGTGATGGTACTTCCTGAGACCCAGAACTTCTTGAAATGTTGAAGTGATTGCCTCCTTGATCCCTTTCCAATTGTTCTCAAATGTTGCTTCCTCTCCATTGAGTAGATCCTAAAAGGCCTGGAACTTATTGGAGAGGGCTATCTTGAATTCGTTGAGTTTTACGGTATCCCGAAGAAAGGCTGTATTAAACTTCTGTGATGTTGTCTTCCCCGTAGTCCAGTGTTTCTTGAGTTTCATTCTCATTTTATCGACCAGCAGGTGGTGATCTGAAGCTATATCAGCTCCTCTCTTGGTTCTCACATCCTCCAGGGTCCTTCTGAACATTTTATTGATACAGACATGGTCAATTTAGTTTTGAGTAGTGTGGTGCGGTGAAATCCATGTGGCTTTGTGTATGCGTTTGTGCGGGAATATTGTGCCACCGATGACTAGTTTGTTGAAGGCACATAGGTTTTCAAATCTCTCACCATTTTCGTTCCATTCTCCCAGTCCATGTCGTCCTATGATGTCATCATATCCAGTGTTGTCCATGTCAACTTTTGCATTCAGGTCTCCCATAATAATCGTCAAATCCTTTGGTGAGCGTTTCTCGACGATTGACTGCAGCCTTTCGTAGAGCTGATCTTTAACGTTGTCCCCTGAAGCTAGTCTCAGTTGTTCTACCTGTGTCCAGTGTGTTTCACTGATGCCGAGCACCTCGAGGTTGTATCTTTTCATTTCTGCCGCAACTTGAAATAGTCTTCCAGTCTCCCACAATGTACCAACGTCTCATGTACCTGAAAGAATGATTGCTCTGGTTGTCAGAAGGGGCATCAGCCTCGTGACTTCCGAGGGAACTCGGCTTTCATCACGCGACGTCATAATTCTACTTCCAACTCCCAGGGCAGAGTTAAGATGGTTTGAATTATTTTTTCTGGTTAGCCTTTTTTGGCAAGTTAGTTTTAGTTGGGATGGGGGCGCCAACCCAATGTCCAACTCTTCCTTTATCCGGGCTTGGGACCGGCAGTAGCTGCGAACGGACTACAGGCGGAGTTAGAATGTAGCGATGCTTATCATATTTTCATCCGACCTGTGAATGTGTCGTTCAAGTATCCTGGAATGTATGCAAGAGAGTTTTAATAACTGTACTTATTTTCGTGGGCGCAATCGTTTATCCGCATATATGGGACCTTCTTTCTAGATTCAATGAAAGAGGCTGGTACTGTATGTTATACATATTGTGTTTATTGTTACTTAACCATAAAGGCTAGAACATTCGTAATTCATCGCTTTTCGGCCAAAGTTACTCTTCATATTCAAGCAATATACTCCTCGTCTATCTACTCATTTACAGATGATATGACTTTTTTGGACCTCCAAAATTCTCGCAGTAAACGGAATTAATGCATACATTGTATATGAAATTAGGTGTGGGATATTTGTTGGAGTCAAAAAAGTGTTTAAAAAAACCATCAATTGCCTGAAATACAAACTATTTACTCGGCATTATACACACTGGGATTTCAGTTCCTCGATTTCATAGGTCTTGTACACTCATCAGCTAATGTCAAGTATACAACACTTGAATCATTCACATGGCTATTTAAGGCCATCTCTTTAGCTTCAAGCAAAAATCTACAGAGTTATTTGCTCTGTTTTGAATATTCTGTTTACTAATTCATTATATCAACAATTCCATTCGCTAATATGATTTATCATTAATTAAATTTATTGTTAAAGTGCGATTTTATTCATACGTTTTAAATTTTTAAAAAAAAAGTATAAATAACTGTTAACAATGTTGTTATTGACAACTGGTGTATAAATATCTATGTTCAATGCATACAATTTATGATGTCCTAAACTGAAATCGATTCAAAGATTATTAAAAATAGTTGGAATGAAAACAATCAATCTTGGATAACATTTTATAACATAGTGATTTGATAGAAATTCGAAATGTAGAAATCTACTTCCTGGCTCAGTAGTGCTAATGTACTAGTTTGATAATAAGATCTGATATATCTTTGGTCCTAGCCTAATCGGAGTATACGATTTGTCAAATGACAACAAGGTATATGCTAGTGCTATTTTCAACAGTTTTAATGTGTCAAGTGATAGCATTTACATAGTTCTGATTTCTTGTCGGACTACACTCTATGTTTTGGGACAAGACTATTATCCTGGACTTTCAATGGTTTTTAACTAGTGGCCTATCATGTTGTCAAGTATAGTTTAGTGGCCCGGGTTCTGACCCTGATTTAGACGAACAATTGAATATGCCATGATTTGATTTCTGTAAATTACATTTTGGCTAACTCCGTTTGTGCAACAGTGGTTTAATTTGGATTGATTCGTTTCATGCATTCACGTAAGCAGACCCATTAAATTGTGAAGCGTAAATGTTAAGTGAAGCTGAGACGAGTGGACCGACTCCATGTAATAAAGCATGACTAAGTATTTAAATCAAACGAAAACACACTAGACATGTGATAAGCAATGCACATTTCTCACTTAAATAAAAACCACCAAGGTTATAAGCGAATAATTAACAAGGAGGAGAGTGAACTAACAAATCTGTCCAAAAGACAAGCCATATAAGTACACACTGCAGTAGTGATTGATCTAGCTCTCAGTCTAAAATTCAGTCTAATCATTTCCTGACATCAAGTTGCCTGATTGCATCTCAATCGATTAGACTATCTATCTCTTTTCATATTATCTGAAACTGACCAATCATATAATTCAATCCGCTAATAACCAAATTTCTCCAGTTTTAGCTGACTCATAAAGAGTAATCAAAGCTAAAATGTTCATGAAACAACTGATTATCGATCTAGTTCAGTTGTTTTGTCTATGATTTTCTGTTGCTTTTTTTCTAAAAATAATCAATGAATGAATGATAATATTCATCATTTATTGCATGTATGATGCTTACGTGACAGAAATTATTGATTAAAAATCATGATTAAATCATAATAAAAATAATCTATGGACAGAATAAAATGGAAATGCTAAAGTTTTGTTATAAGCATGAATCAAAGTGCTGACTATCTAGCATTGTTCATATTATTTAATCGTTCTACAGATTAATAAGCTTTGAAAATCATTGTTTCACTGATCATGAATTGGGATCAGCTATGAAACCACTGGAAATTGTCCAATGTTATGGGTGGGTTTTTGCTTGTGAATAAAATAAAATCTTTCAAGTTTCAATGATAAATATAATTTGTTTATTGAATAATTTAATGAAAATAATTTTGCATATGTTTATTACATAGTTAGATATTTACATTAACTGTAGAACCATTGATATTTGAAAAATACTGATGTTGTTTGAATGATTACCACTTCGTTCCGCCATATTTGTATGTCTGGATGTGTTTGTATTGTTTATTGTTTATGCTTATACGATGTTTTCACAAATAAATGCCAACTCATACTTAATACTTATTTCGTATTCTTTCAAAGTACCTGTCACATGTAGCATAATTATATTGATATAAATATACAGTAAGTATACAGTCAACTATATTGCGTTCAATTACCGTATTATCATGAAATTCTCAGGTTTTAAAAATGTCATTTTGTTTTGCCTACTATTTCGTGCAGAATGTTAACTAAAAATGAAGAAACCGAAAATCTACGATATTAGAAAATAAGATAAGTGTAAACATAACAGTGTATATTAGGTCATGATTCAAACTGTTCTGATAATGTTTGGTAGTTAGGAAACCATAGACCCGGGTTTCATTCCATTTGTCGCTCGTCATCAAGGCCTACTTGTAAACTTGTAGTAACATGTGGGTTCAATACTGCCAAACCTATCTTCAAAGTTTTAAGGGTGGGATATTTGTAATTGATTGATGATAGAGACTGGTGACCATTGTCTTGTTCATGTAATCTGGTCAGTAGTGCTGACCGAATTCTGTCGGACAAATTTTATGAATCTCTCCAGTAACGGTTTGATGAACAACCCGTTCTTAATTATAACGTTATCGGTGGTGTATCACACATATAAGTTGTTGATTTAGGATCCTATCAAATTTTTTGTTTCTGTTATATTTCTCTCTTTATTACAACCCAACTATCCCTAATGTTTAGTAGTGTCGGAAACCAATTCACTTAGGAGACATTCTCCCAAATCAGAACACAGTTGAACAAGCAATAGATTATATTTCAGATAACAAGGTTAGATGAAAGACGGAAAAGTCCAAAACGTTAGTATATTTTTAGTTTTTTACATGAGAAGTTTCTAGAATGTTCTCTTTAATGTGGATTAGCGCTGATTAGGTACGAAACAGTCAATCAGTATGCAACAACGCAATCATGCTTCAATGCAATCTATATCCTGCTAACAGTTTAAGTAATTCATACTCTTTTACATCATTAAAAGAAAGACATTGAACATCTGATCGATATGCATATCGTTTTTTAAAATGAAACCATTAAGTCATTAAGGTTTCAACGCTCCACATACACAACTGTCACCAATTTTAGTAGATCAAACCAATCAGATCAGAACAGTTATGAATACGGAAACTATTTAAAGTTAATAGATCAATTACTCAATAGATACATAGATAACAACAATATAGGATTATAATCGAAAGCACAGTAAGGACTAAATCACATAAAAAGATATAGTTAGAAGTATGAAAAATATAAAATCTTAAGTTGAATCTAATCTACGATATGGGTAATCACCAAACTCAGCTAAACATTACTGTATTAGTTTTCGGTTTTGAGATTCCAAATTCAGTCAGTCAGTCAGTTGCAAGGTAGAACTTCATACGTATGCACATAAGCTCAGGTTGCCATACCACATTATCACAGAGACACAATTGTCAATTCAAATCTCATAGTGATAGAGATAGTAGAGGTATTAATCGTAATGAAGAAGACTAGGGTTTGAAGATATTATTCAAGAAGTATAATTCAGTGAGATAAGGTAGAGGTACTGATGAATCCAGAAGATTAGGATTTGAGAGAGCACAACGAATGGATACAATTGCGCCATTGCAAACGATTTTGAGCCATGTCGTTCAAGGTCTCTAACCATTGGTGACTTTCGTCTCGCTGACCCTAACCAGGTAGCCTACATCTACTAACATGACTCAGTCCAGTCACTTGTCAGTAGCTTCATAGATTTCTTCCATGTTTTGGTCTGGCCGCCCCTAACTTTCTTCCAACCTACTTCTACACCACAAAACATAACTCGTCGTCGTTTTAACTATTGTTAATATCCTGAGATATGCTTGTCTTGGTGTTGAACCACTGTAAAATCATTAATAGACACTACAAAATCTTCACCAACTAGAACAAACTATTTGATCCAATCGTTAATCACGTGATAACAGTCCATGACGGAAGTTCGAACATCAAATAAAATCTATTTCTATAAATGCAAATGGTATTTATAAGAGATGATAACTAGCCGGCTGCTTAAAAGTGGATTAGTTATTTACTAGCGTTTATTGAACCAACTTTTTTTTCTAAAAATTTTATTCACACAAATATTTCAAGTGATTTGAATTGTTTAGTCTAGACAGTTAAACAAAGCTACACTTAAATTACTAGTACACCTCAGCTGATCATTTTTGGTCAGAATTGTGAATACATGCATGTAATGTGATTTAGATAATTAATCATTTCACAGTTAGCATATTTTAAGGTAAAATGTCAACAGATAGCGGATATATATATATATATAATATATATATATATATATATGTCTATTGATTATCAATATATATGGGCGTAGTCAATAGAAATAATGTAGATGTTATTTTCACATTATTTAACTTTTATAACTACTGTAGCGTAATCCACATAACTCACCTGAAATATTTCAAGATTCCGTGAGAAAGTCATATTCTTAAAAGGTGTGGGATTAATAAATTGTTGACCAAAGAAAAAAATGTTCTAATTTTTCAAAAAGGTTCAAGGTTATTCGATCGATAATCAATGGTTTTTTAATACTGCAGAGTAAATAGAACTTGATTGTTTTTTTATTTTCATGGTGAAAGCAGGTATTTGAACAGTGATTATGGAATTTTAAATGCAGACAGCTATATTGTAATTATCACGAGTTTGTTAAGAAAATTAATTATATGACCTGTCTCAGACTTGTTTCATTCTTTATTAGAAATATTCTCAAATTGATGTCTGCTTTTAGAGTATTTTACAACTAACTGCATGACGACGTTGTGAAGATTGTTCGGTTACACATTTGAAATCAACAGCCGATTAATGTTAAACCACCTTTAGAAACCTTGAAGCACTGGACTGCCATTTCATCCTGGTATGGGACTCACTAGCAG
>OX103977.1:22168761-22186672 GCA_944470395.2 Schistosoma turkestanicum | reverse complement strand
GAACAATGTTGTTATTGACAACTTGTGTATATCTATCTATGTTCAATGCATACAATTTATGATGTCCTAAACTGAAATCGATTCAAAGATTATTAAAAAATAGTTGGAATGAAAACAATCAATCTTGGATAACATTTAATGACATAGTGATTTGATAGATATTCGAAATGTAGAAATCTACTTCCTGGCTCAGTAGTATTAATGTACTGGTCTGATAATAAGATCTGATATATCTTTGGTCCTAGCATACTTGGAGTGTACAATTTCCCAAATGCTAGTGCTATTTTCCACAGTTCTAATGTGTCAAGTGATAGCAAATAGAAATAGAAATATCAGGTTATGGGAATATTCCACATGTACATAGGTCTGGTTTCTTGTCGGACTACACTGTATGTTTTGTGACAAGACTATTATCCTGGACTATAAATGGTTTGTAACTAGTGGTCTATCGTGTTGTCAAGGGCAGTTTAGTGGCCCGAGTCCTGACCCCGAACAATCGAATTCACTATACAATAAATCTCTCCTTTGATTTCCGTAAATTAGATTTCGGCTGACTTCGTATATGCAACAGCGGTTTAATGTGGTTTGATTCGTTTCATACATTCACGTAAGCAGACACATTAAATTGCGAAGCGTAAATGCTAACTGAAGCTGAGACGAGTAGGCCGACTCTATGTGGTAAAGCATGACTAAGTATTTAAATCAAACGAAAACACACTAGACATATGATAAGCAATGCACATTTCTCACTTAAATAAAAACCACCAAGGTTATAAGTGGATAATTAACAAGGAGGAGAGTGAACTAACAAATCTGTCCAAAAGACAAGCCATATAAGTACACACTTCAGTAGTGATTGATCTAACTCTCAGTCTAAAATTCAGTCTAATCACTTCCTGACATCAAGTTGTCTGATTGCATCTCAATCGATTAGACTATCTCTTTTCATTTTATCTGAAGCTGACCAATCATATAATTCAATCCGCTAATAACCAAATTTCTCCAGTTTTAGCTGACTCATAAAGAGTAATCAAAGCTAAAATGTTCATGAAACCACTGATTATCGATCTATTTCAGTTGTTTTGTCTATGATTTTCTGTTGCTTTTTTTCTAAAAATAATCAATGAATGAATGATAATATTCATCATTCATTGTCTGTATGATGCTTACGTGACAGAAATTATTGATTAAAAATCATGATTAAATCATAATAAACATAATCTATGGACAGAATAAAATTGAAATGCTAAAGTTGTGTAATAATAAAGTGCTGACTATCTAGCATTGTTCATATTATTTAATCGTTCTACAGATGAATAAGCTTTGAAAATCATTGTCTCACTGATCATGAATTGGGATCAGCTATGAAACCACTGGAAATTGTCCAATGTTATGGTTGGGTTTTCGCTTGTGAATAGAATAAAATCAATCTTAAAATCTTTCAAGTTTCAATGATAAATATAATTTGTTTATTGAATAATTTAATGAAAATAATTTTGCATATGTTTATACATAGTTAGATATTTACATTAACTGTAAAACTATTGATATTTAAAAAATACTGATGTTGTTTGAATGAATACCACTTTGTTCCGCCATATTCGTATGTCTGGTTGTTTTGTATTGTTTATTGTTTATGCTTATAAGATGTTTTCTAATAAATGTTCTTTCAAAGTACCTGTCACATGTAGCATAATTATCTTGATATAAATATAGTGCATAATTATTTTACAGTAAACTATACGGCGTCATTGTGTATTGTGTTCAGTTACAGTATTCTCATGTTATGAAAAATGTCATTTTGTTTTGCCTACTATTTCGTGCAGACTGTTAACTAAAAATGAAGAAACCAAAAATCTATGATATTAGAAAATAAGTTATTATGTCATGATCCAAAGTGTTCTGACAATGTTTGATGATTAGGACACCATAGACCTGGGTTTCATTCCATTTGTCACTCGTCATCAAGGCCTAATTGTAAACTTGTAGTAACAGGTGGGTTCGATAATGCCAAACCTATCTTCAAAGTTTTAAGGGTGGGATATTTGTAATTGATTGATGATAGAGACTGGTGACCATTGTCTTGTTCATGTAATCCTGTCAGTAGTGCTGACCGAATTCTGTCGGACAAATTTTATGAATCTCTCCAGTAACGGTTTGATGAACAACCCGTTCTTAATTATAACGTTATCAGTGGTGTATCACACATATAAGTTGTTGATTTAGGATCCTATCAAGTTTTTCGTTTCTGTTATATTTCTCTCTTTATTACAACCCAACTATCCCTAATGTTTAGTAGTCACGGACACCAATTCACTTAGGAGACATTCTCCCAAATCAGAACATGGTTGAACAGGAAATAGATTATGTTTCAAATAACAAGGTTAGATGAAAGACGGACAAGTCCAAAACCTTAGTATAATTTCAGTTTTTTACATGAGAAGTTTCTAGAATGTTCCTTTAGTGTGGATTAGCGCTGATTGGGTACGAAAGAGTCAATCAGTATGCAACAACGCAATCATGCTTTAATGCAATCTATATCCTGCTAACAGTTTAAGTAATTCATACTCTTTTACATCATTAAATGAAAGACATTGAACATCTGATCGATATTAATATCGTTTTTCTAAATGAAACAATTAAGTCATTAAGTTTCAGCGCTCCACATACACAAATGTCACCAATTTTAGTAGATCAAACCAATCAAATCAGAACAGTTATGAATACGGAAACTATTTAAAGTTAATCGATCAATTACTCAATAGATACATAGATAACAACAATATAGGATTATAATCGAAAGCACAGTAAAGACTAAATCACATAAAAGATATAGTTAGAAGTATGAAAAATATAAAATCTGAGGTTGAATCTAATCTACGATATGGTAATCACCAAACTCAGCTAAACATTACAGTATTAGTTTTCGGTTTTGAGATTCCAAATTCAGTCAGTCAGTCAGTTGCAACGTAGAACTTCGTACGTATGTACATAAGCTCATGTTGCCATACCACATTATCACAGAGACACAATTGTCAATTCAAATCCCATAGTGATAAAGATAGTAGAGGTATTAATGGTAATGAAGAAGACTAGGGTTTCAAGATATTATTCAAGAAGTATAATTCAGTGAGATAAGGTAGAGGTACTGATGAATCCAGAAGATTAGGATTTAAGAGAGCACAACGAATGGATGCACTTGCGCCATCGCAAACGATTTTGAGCCATGTCGTTCAAGGTCTCTAACCATTGGTGAATTTCGTCTCGCTGACCCTAACCAGGTAGCCTACATCTACTAACATGACTCAGTCCAGTCCACGTGTCAGTGACTTCATGGATTTCTGCCATGTTTTGGTCTGGCCGCCCCTAACTTTCTTCCAACCTACTTCTACACCACAAAACATAACTCGTCGTCGTTTTAACTATTGTTAATATCCTGAGATATGCTTGTCTTGGTGTTGAACCACTGTAAAATCATTAATAGACACTGCAAAATCTTCACCAACTAGAACAAACTATTTGATCCAATCGTTAAACACGTGATAATAGTCCATGACTGAAGTTATAACATCAAATAAAATCTATTTCTACAAATACAAACGGTACTTATAAGAGATGATAACTAGCCGGCTGCTTAAAAGTGGATTAGTTATTTACTTGCATTTACTGAACCAATCTTCTTTTTAAAAAATTTCATTCACACAAATATTTCAAGTGTTTAGTCTAGACAGTTAAACAAAGCTACACTTAAATCACTAGTACACCGCAGCTGATCGTTTTTGGTCAGAATTGTAAGTACATGTAATGTGATTTTGATAACAATCATTGCACAGTTTGCATATTTTAAGGTAAAATGTCAACAGATAGCGGATATATATATATATATATATATATATATATATATATATATATATATATATATATATGTCTATTGATTATCAATATATATGGGCGTAGTCAATAGACTTAATTTAGTTGTTATTTTCACATTATTTAACATTTGTAACTACTGTAGAGTAATCCACATAATTCACCTGAAATATTTCAAAGATTCCGTGAGAAAGTCACATTCTAAAAGGTGTGGGATTAATAAATTGTTGACCAAAGAAAAAAATGTTCTAATTTTCAAAAAGGTTCAAGGTTATTCGATAATCAATAGTTTTTTAATACTACAGAATAAATGGAACTTGATTGTTTGTATTTTCATGGTGAAAGCAGGTATTTGAATGGTGATTATGAAATTTTAAATGCAGACAGCTATTGTAATTATCACGACTTTGTTAAGAAAATTAAATTATATGACCTGTCTCAGACTTGTTTCATTTTTTAAGTAATTATTAGAAATATTCTTAAATTGATGTCTGCTTGTAGAGTATTTTACAACTAACTGCACGACGACGTTGTGAAGATTGTTCGGTTACACATTTGAAATCATCAACCGATCAATGTTAGACCACCATTAGAAACCTTGAAGCACTAGATTGCCATTTCATCCTGGTATGGGACTCCTCAGCAGTGCGTATTCACGACTCCTGCACCCCCAGGATTCGAACCCAGGACCTTCGGTATTGTGCGCGAACGCCCTAACCGTTAGACCACTGAGCCGGTATCTGACGGTGTTAATGTCTAACTTGATCAAATGCAAATTACCTGTGCTCACTAGTGACTAGCTTCGTGAGGAATCTTCTCCGAGTTCTAGTGGGAAGACGTGACCAGTGAAGTTCAACCTGTTCGGGTGTAGGCAGTGTCTACCGAAGACTGTGTATGAGGTTGCGCAACTCCGTGAATTTGATCAAGTTAGACATTAACACCGTTGGATACCGGCTCAATGGTCTAACGGTTAGGGCGTTCGCCTACAATACGGAAGGTCCTGGGTCCGAATCCTGCGGGGTGCAGGAGTAGTGGATGCGCACTGCTGAGTAACCCCATAACAGGACGAAACGGCTGTCCAGTGCTTCCAGGCTTCGAATGGTGGTCTTACATTGGTCGATTCATGGTTTCAAAAATGTGTAACTTAACAGTCTTCACAACCCCGTAGTACATATTAGACTTGTGACCACACACTTCTTAAGGAATTAATTTATATTATGAAGAATAAAGGTCAACTAGACAAATCTAAAGATTATAAGCAATACAACACACACAAATGAGCCAATATAAATTTAAAATTATTTAAGTTATTTGAAGTCCAAGGAATAAATTAAGCCGAGAAATGGAGACAAACATGAGAAGAATGAACTACAGTTGAACAGAAATGGAAAAGAAGTCCCAGGACAGAGTAGGTTGAAGAATGGTGGTCAGTGGCCTATGCTCCAATTAGGGAAACAAGAGTGAGTAAGTCAGTAATCTGAAATGTATGTTGACAATTAATTTGAATGATTTATTTGCTACATAAACAGTATTTGTTGTTTTATCAAACACTTAAAAGGTGGACATTGAACTCACTGTAATTTTGTTTTAATACGCTTAAGGGTAAATTTCTATAGTATGACCATAAATATGAATGAAATAGTGATCAGTTTAAATGTTAATAAAATATGTGTTCGGTCTGTCCATAGGATGATACTATGAAGGCTTTTTCAACACTACGACATGCCTGGAAAGATATGGAATTCTTACAATGGACTTTACTGCAAAATTATGAATGGAGGACGGTTCATAGACTCATCATAGGTGAACACTGATGTCAGACATGTTTACCTACTTCCACCCTATCTCCTTCTCCTAGTGGTCTACTAGATTATGAAGACGTCAACAAGTCAGAGAAAGCACTGGCTATGATAGACAGCTCGCATTCAGATGGACGATCTGCACTTTGTAGATGATCTATCTCTTCTATCGCACACTCATCAACACATGCAAGAGATGACCGTTGTAGTAGCAGCCCCTGAAGCAGTAAGTCTTAACATATACAAAGGAAGGTGGAGGATCCTCTGAAATAACACACTTGATGGATTAGCTTCGAGGGATGTAGAAACCTTTACTTTTACGGGAAGCATCATCTCTTAACAAAGTGGTTCTGATGTAGATAAGAAAGCGCGGATTGGCAAAGCAAAGGCAGAAATGAAGAAAATCTGAAACCCAGAACTACTGTCAACCAACACCAAAGTCACAATTTTCCGTACAAATGTCAAGGCAGTTCTACTGTATGCGGCAAACCACGAAAGGCATCATCCGGATGATGCAAGAATATATTAATATTTGTCTAAGTAGGTTATTGAGAACGCGTTGATCAGACATCAACAACAACCTACTGTGGTATAGAAAAAACCAGATTCCAGCGGAGGAATAAATTAAGAAGAAGCTCTGGAAGTGGATAGGACATACATTGAGGAAAGTACCCAACGAGTCAATCCCTCACTTGAAATCCTGAGGGTAAAAGGAGAAGAGGAAGACCATGGAAGATACTGTTGCGAGAAATAGAAGCAGACTCTAAATATAATGGAAAGATTCTACAAGCACAATTACGAATATAAAAATATTTGGTTAAAAAAATTGTAAACTCATTGATCGGAAAATGGATAGCAAACCTTCATATTAGGACAACACATATAAGCGAACAATATTGTTTTCGATTAGATCGTCACCAGGCTTTACTTTAATATGCATAAAAATGTCAAACCAATCAAGGCAATTTGAGTCATTATCACAATGAAATGATAAAGATTACGTCACTGCACATAATAGGCAAAAGTTCAAGTGGATAGTAGGAAGACAGGTGTACTGATAGTAGTAAGAAAATTATAAAATATGATAACTAAAGTTCTATCAATAGTAGGTCGAAGGTTGATGAATAGACTTCAAATAAACATTAAAAAACATCAAAACCATTACGTAATAAGCAAATATGTAAAAATAAAAATAAGATAAAAAATATATAATGTCAACCGTTAGTTACGTCATATCCGGCCACGGAAGAGATAGGGGTGTCACGAATTACTTCTGAACACATAAATTGGGGTTGAATGTAGGTATTCCTATGGCTTCTGCTATGTGTAGGAGACGGGATCGAACTCCGTTGGGAAATGATTGAGTTATACGATAGATCACTCGAAAAGATCTAGACTTATCTACAATATGACCACTATCAACCAGGTGTGCTAAAATAGAACTGCGTATTATTTTTGTCTGACCCTTCTTAAACCATGCTTGGAGATGTTCACTCATTCACTGGTTAAGTTGCCTGGTGTTACGCCCGATATAGCTATCTCCACAGGAGCAGCTGAATTTGTAAATGCACATAGAGGAGGCCAAATCAGGTAACTTATGCTTCGTTTAGGTAGACATCACTGGTCGACTTGAGAAGGTCAACGCAAGTTTGGCTGCATTGAATTTTCTATTAATTGCTCTCATTAATCTTTAAAACCTTCATATTTCACCGACTTTGTCCTATTCCAAGTTAAATTTCTTCTGTTCATTATATACATCAATGAATGAAAATGAATATTTGTCAACTAGTTCACTGATAATTGAACTTCCAATGTAATCCCTTATTTCAGTCAATCAGTAAACATTTTTGCTGTTTAGTTGAATTGAAAGTATCATGTACCTACTAGTTATTAATTTTACGAGATGATTTCTTGTGGTTTTGTAAGAATCCATGACCACTTGAGTCCAGCCATGTAGAATGTATGGCAGCTATCCACTGAAGACCATTTAAGATGGTTGTACAACACTATGAACTAGTTAGAATTAGACACACAAATCATTAGGTACCAGCTCAGTGGTTTAAACGTTAGGTAATTATCGTAATGCGTTACATTCCTCCGTTCAATCCTTAATATGGTCATGAAATCATACAACTGTGGAGTTCCCTTTTGACGTACAATTCTCAAAAAACCAAAATACAAATGATTATCCGAAAATTAGTTAAGGAGTGATTATGTTTGGAACGTTAAAAATCAGTGAATGATAGTAATCAATATATCTAGACCCATCTAAACAACGTAATCGTTATTATGAATATTGTAAAGTGAAAATGCTTGTTTATTGAACAGTATACATTTGTTTATTCATTTACTGATAGATAAGTGGTTTATTTGATTACATGTTGTTACATTGTTTATATCAGTTTCTAGAGATATCTGTAAATCAATCATGTTAAAATTGATAAAAATGATGACCTAATCAGAAAAAACATATGTACCTTTATGACAGAAATATGGATGACATCGTTGTTATCTGTGAATAAATTTCATACTCCGAAACCACATCAGTGTTCCGCACTGAGAGGAGAAGAATAATCTGTAGTGAAGGAGAACACAAGAGAACACGCGAGAACACACAGAGTTAATTGGTAAAATAGGAAAACCATATCGTATATCATTAATTTGCAAAATATCAATCCATCATCAATCCATTGTCTGACATTTCACTGTTCATGCGTTTCATACAAATCCCATTGTGTTCCCACTCTTCCTTTCTTGATCTTCCCCCATCTTCTGCTGCCAGACATTACGTTTACACTCACGTCATATACTACTTATAAGTAGCGCGCACCACAAATCTAGACATACTTATAAACAAGCCGCAACATGGTCAATTTAAACGATCCATTATTAGAAGGGCAACTTAGACAAATCAGTTCCTTTGTTAACATAATTGCTGCCTAGTTCAATGTAAACAGGGTATTTAGAAGTAGGATTGATCGCAATTGTTCAAGTGACGCTGTTGAAAAACGAAGTGAGGTTGTTCAGAATAAATGCCCACCTTTTAAAATCTATAGTTCGATTTCAGATCAATAGTTTAGCCAAATCGATTATATCTTTAAATGAACAATGAGAAGTCGGAGTTGATTGGAAAAATGTAGTGTGTATGTTCCATACATTTCAAATAATCTTGTCACGCATATATTTTTTGAAACCATGAATCGATCAATGTTAGACCACCATTGGGAACCTGGAAGCACTAGACTGCCGAGGAGTCCCATACCAGGAAGAAACGGCCGTCCAGTGCTTCCAGGTTTCTAGTAGCGGTCTAACATCGATCGATTCATGGTTTCAAAAAATATATGCGTGACAAGATTATTTGAAATGTATGGAACATACACACTACATTTTTCCAATCAACTCCGACTTCTCATTGTTCATTTAAAAGATATAATCGATTTGGCTAAACTATTGATCTGAAAATCGAACTATAGATTTTAAAAGGTGGGCATTTATTCTGAACAACCTCACTTCGTTTTCAACAGCGTCACTTGAACAATTGCGATCAATCCTACTTCTAAATACCCTGTTTACATTGAACTAGGCAGCAATTATGTTAACAAAGGAACTGATTTGTCTAAGTTGCCCTTCTAATAATGGATCGTTTAAATTGACCATGTTGCGGCTTGTTTATAAGTATGTCTAGATTTGTGGTGCGCGCTACTTATAAGTAGTATATGACGTGAGTGTCAACGTATTGTCTGGCAGCAGAAGATGGGGGAAGATCAAGAAAGGAAGAGTGGGAACACAATGGGATTTGTATGAAACGCATGAACAGTGAAATGTCAGACAATGGATTGATGATGGATTGATATTTTGCAAATTAATGATATACGATATGGTTTTCCTATTTTACCAATTAACTCTGTGTGTTCTCGCGTGTTCTCTTGTGTTCTCCTTCACTACAGATTATTCTTCTCCTCTCAGTGCGGAACACTGATGTGGTTTCGGAGTATGAAATTTATTCACAGATAACAACGATGTCATCCATATTTCTGTCATAAAGGTACATATGTTTTTTCTGATTAGGTCATCATTTTTATCAATTTTAACATGATTGATTTACAGATATCTCTAGAAACTGATATAAACAATGTAACAACATGTAATCAAATAAACCACTTATCTATCAGTAAATGAATAAACAAATGTATACTGTTCAATAAACAAGCATTTTCACTTTACAATATTCATAATAACGATTACGTTGTTTAGATGGGTCTAGATATATTGATTACTATCATTCACTGATTTTTAACGTTCCAAACATAATCACTCCTTAACTAATTTTCGGATAATCATTTGTATTTTGGTTTTTTGAGAATTGTACGTCAAAAGGGAACTCCACAGTTGTATGATTTCATGACCATATTAAGGATTGAACGGAGGAATGTAACGCATTACGATAATTACCTAACGTTTAAACACTGAGCTGGTACCTAATGATTTGTGTGTCTAATTCTAACATAGTTCATAGTGTTTGTACAACCATCTTAAATGGTCCCTTACAGTGGATAGCTGCCATACATTCTACATGGCTGGACTCAAGTGGTCATGGATTCTTACAAAACCACAAGAAATCATCTCGTAAAATTAATAACTAGTAGGTACATGATACTTTCAATTCAACTAAACAGCAAAAATGTTTACTGATTGACTGAAATAAGGGATTACATTGGAAGTTCAATTATCAGTGAACTAGTTGACAAATATTCATTTTCATTCATTGATGTATATAATGAACAGAAGAAATTTAACTTGGAATAGGAACAAAGTCGGTGAAATATGAAGGTTTTAAAGATTAATGAGAGGCAATTAATAGAAAATTCAATGCAGCCAAACTTGCGTTGACCTTCTCAAGTCGACCAGTGATGTCTACCTAAACGAAGCATAAGTTACCTGATTTGGCCTCCTCTATGTGCATTTACAAATTCAGCTGCTCCTGTGGAGATAGCTATATCGGGCGTAAACACCAGGCAACTTAACCAGTGAATGAGTGAACATCTCCAAGCATGGTTTAGAAGGGTCAGACAAAAATAATACGCAGTTCTATCTTAGCACACCTGGTTGATAGTGGTCATATTGTAGATAAGTCTGGATCTTTTTTGGTGATCCATCATCATTTTCTAACGGAGTTCGATCCCGTCTCCTACACATAGCAGAAGCCATAGGAATACGTACATTCAACCCCAATTTATGTGTTCAGAAGAAATTCGTGACACCCCTATCTCTTCCGTGGCCGAATATGACGTAACTAACGGTTGGCATTATATATTTTTATCTTATTTTTATTTTTACATATTTGCTTATTACGTAATGGTTTTGATGTTTTTTAATGTTTATTTGAAGTCTATTCATCAACCTTCGACCTACTATTGATAGAACTTTAGTTATCATATTTTATAATTTTCTTACTACTATCAGTACACCTGTCTTCCTACTATCCACTTGAACTTTTGCCTATTATGTGCAGTGACGTAATCTTTATCATTTCATTGTGATAATGACTCAAATTGCCTTGATTGGTTTGACATTTTTATGCATATTAAAAGTAAAGCCTGGTGACGATCTAATCGAAAACAATATTGTTCGCTTATATGTGTTGTCCTAATATGAAGGTTTGCTATCCATTTTCCGATCAATGAGTTTACAATTTTTTTTAACCAAATATTTTTATATTCGTAATTGTGCTTGTAGAATCTTTCCATTATATTTAGAGTCTGCTTCTATTTCTCGCAACAGTATCTTCCATGGTCTTCCTCTTCTCCTTTTACCCTCAGGATTTCAAGTGAGGGATTGACTCGTTGGGTACTTTCCTCAATGTATGTCCTATCCACTTCCAGAGCTTCTTCTTAATTTATTCCTCCGCTGGAATCTGGTTTTTTCTATACCACAGTAGGTTGTTGTTGATGTCTGATCAACGCGTTCTCAATAACCTACTTAGACAAATATTAATATATTCTTGCATCATCCGGATGATGCCTTTCGTGGTTTTGCCGCATACAGTAGAACTGCCTTGACATTTGTACGGAAAATTGTGACTTTGGTGTTGGTTGACAGTAGTTCTGGGTTTTCAGATTTTCTTCATTTCTGCCTTTGCTTTGCCAATCCGCGCTTTCTTATCTACATCAGAACCACTTTGTTAAGAGATGATGCTTCCGTAAAAGTAAAGGTTTCTACATCCCTCGAAGCTAATCCATCAAGTGTGTTATTTCAGAGGATCCTCCACCTTCCTTTGTATATGTTAAGACTTACTGCTTCAGGGGCTGCTACTACAACGGTCATCTCTTGCATGTGTTGATGAGTGTGCGATAGAAGAGATAGATCATCTACAAAGTGCAGATCGTCCATCTGAATGCGAGCTGTCTATCATAGCCAGTGCTTTCTCTGACTTGTTGACGTCTTCATAATCTAGTAGACCACTAGGAGAAGGAGATAGGGTGGAAGTAGGTAAACAATGTCTGACATCAGTGTTCACCTATGATGAGTCTATGACACCGTCCTCCATTCATAATTTTGCAGTAAAGTCCATTGTAAGAATTCCACTATCTTTCCAGGCATGTCCGTAGTGTTTGAAAAAGCCTTCATAGTATCATCCTATGGACAGACCGAACACATATTTTATTAACATTTAAACTGATCACTATTTCATTCATATTTATGGGTCATACTATAGAAATTTACCCTTAAGCGTATTAAAAACAAAATTACAGTGAGTTCAATGTCCACCTTTTAAGTGTTTGATAAAACAACAAATACTGTTTATGTAGCAAATAAATCATTCAAATTAATTGTCAACATACATTCAGATTACTGACTTACTCCACTCTTGTTTCCCTAATTGGAGCATAGGCCACTGACCACCATTCTTCAACCTACTCTGTCCTGGGACTTCTTTTCCATTTCTGTTCAACTGGTAGTTCATTCTTCTCATGTTTGTCTCCATTTCTCGGCTTAATTATTCCTTGGACTTCAAATAACTTAAATAATTTTAAATTTATATTGGCTCATTTGTGTGTGTTGTATTGCTTATAATCTTTAGATTTGTCTAGTTGACCTTTATTCTTCATAATATAAATTAATTCCTTAAGAAGTGTGTGGTCACAAGTCTAATATGTACTAACGGGGGTTGTGAAGACTGTTAAGTTACACATTTTTGAAACCATGAATCGACCAATGTAAGACACACCATTAGAATCCTGGAAGCACTGGACAGCCGATTCGTCCTGGTATGGGACTCCTCAGCAGTGAGCATCCACGACTCCTGCACCCCGCAGGATTCGAACCCAGGACCTTCCTCATTGTAGGCGAACGCCCTAACCGTTAGACCACTGAGCCGGTATCCAACGGTGTTAATGTCTAACTTGATCAAATTCACGGAGTTGCGCAACCTCATACACAGTCTTCGGTAGACACTGCCTACACCCGAACAGGTTGAACTTCACTGGTCACGTCTTCCCACTAGAACTCGGAGAAGATTCCTCACGAAGCTAGTCACTAGTGAGCACAGGTAAATTTGCATTTGATCAAGTTAGACATTAACACCGCCAGATACCGGCTCAGTGGTCTAACGGTTAGGGCGTTCGCGCACAATACCGAAGGTCCTGGGTTCGAATCCTGGGGGTGCAGGAGTCGTGAATACGCACTGCTGAGGAGTCCCATACCAGGATGAAATGGCAATCTAGTGCTTCAAGGTTTCTAATGGTGGTCTAACATTGATCGGTTGATGATTTCAAATGTGTAACCGAACAATCTTCACAACGTCGTCCGTGCAGTTAGTTGTAAAATACTCTACAAGCAGACATCAATTTAAGAATATTTCTAATAATTACTTAAAAAAATGAAACAAGTCTGAGACCAGGTCATATAATGTAATTTCTTAACAAAGGTCGTGATAATTACAATAGCTGTCTGCATTTAAAATTTCATAATCACCATTCAAATACCTGCTTTCACCATGAAAATACAAACAATCAAGTTCATTTATTCTTGTAGTATTAAAAAACTATTGATTATCGAATAACCTGAACCTTTTTGAAAATTAGAACATTTTTTCTTTGGTCAACAATTTATTAATCCCACACCTTTTAGAATGTGACTTTCTCACGGAATCTTTGAAATATTTCAGGTGAATTATGTGGATTACTCTACAGTAGTTACAAATGTTAAATAATGTGAAAATAACAACTAAATTAAGGTCTATTGACTACGCCCATATATATTGATAATCAATAGACATAGATATACATAGTATATATATATATATATATATATATATATGAATATATATATCCGCTATCTGTTGACATTTTACCTTAAAATATGCAAACTGTGGCAATGATTGTTATCAAAATCACATTACATGTACTTACAATTCTGACCAAAAACGATCAGCTGCGGGTGTACTAGTGATTTAAGTGTAGCTTTGTTTAACTGTCCTAGACTAAACACTTGAATATTTGTGTGAATGAAAATTTTTTAAAAAGAAGATTGGTTCAGTAAATGCAAGTAAATAACTAATCCACTTTTAAGCAGCCGGCTAGTTATCATCTCTTATAAGTACCGTTTGTATTTGTAGAAATAGATTTTATTTGATGTTATAACTTCAGTCATGGACTATTATCACGTGTTTAACGATTGGATCAAATAGTTTGTTCTAGTTGGTGAAGATTTTGCAGTGTCTATTAATGAATTTTAACAGTGGTTCAACACCAAGACAAGCATATCTCAGGATATTAACAATAGTTAAAACGACGACGAGTTATGTTTTGTGGTGTAGAAGTAGGTTGGAAGAAAGTTAGGGGGCGGCCAGACCAAAACACGGCAGAAATGCATGAAGTCACTGACAAGTGGACTGAGTCATGTTGGTAATTAACGACTACCTGGTTGTGGTCCGCGAGACGAAAGTCACCAACGGTTAGAGACCTTGAGCAACATGGCTCAAAACCCTTTGCGATGGCGCAAGTGCATCCATTCGTTGTACCCGCTTAAATCCTAATCTTCTGGATTCATCAGTACCTCTACCTTATCTCACTGAATTATACTTCTTGAATAATATCTTGAAACCCTAGTCTTCTTCATTACCATTAATACCTCCTACTATCTCTATCAACTAGTGGGATTTGAATTGACAATTGAGTCTCTGCGCTAATGTGGTATGGCAACCTGAGCTTATGTACATACGTACGAAGTTCTACGTTGCAACTGACTGACTGACTTGAATTTGGAATCTCAAAACCGAAAACTAATACTGTAATGTTTAGCTGAGTTTGGTGATTACCATATCGTAGATTAGATTCAACCTCAGATTTTATATTTTTCATACTTCTAACTATATCTTTTATGTGATTTAGTCTTTACTGTGCTTTCGATTATAATCCTATATTGTTGTTATCTATGTATCTATTGAGTAATTGATCGATTAACTTTAAATAGTTTCCGTATTCATAACTGTTCTGATTTGATTGGTTTGATCTACTAAAATTGGTGACATTTGTGTATGTGGAGCGCTGAAACTTAATGACTTAATTGTTTCATTTAGAAAAACGATATTAATATCGATCAGATGTTCAATGTCTTTCATTTAATGATGTAAAAGAGTATGAATTACTTAAACTGTTAGCAGGATATAGATTGCATTAAAGCATGATTGCGTTGTTGCATACTGATTGACTCTTTCGTACCCAATCAGCGCTAATCCACACTAAAGGAACATTCTAGAAACTTCTCATGTAAAAAACTGAAATTATACTAAGGTTTTGGACTTGTCCGTCTTTCATCTAACCTTGTTATTTGAAACATAATCTATTTCCTGTTCAACCATGTTCTGATTTGGGAGAATGTCTCCTAAGTGAATTGGTGTCCGTGACTACTAAACATTAGGGATAGTTGGGTTGTAATAAAGAGAGAAATATAACAGAAACGAAAAACTTGATAGGATCCTAAATCAACAACTTATATGTGTGATACACCACTGATAACGTTATAATTAAGAACGGGTTGTTCATCAAACCGTTACTGGAGAGATTCATAAAATTTGTCCGACAGAATTCGGTCAGCACTACTGACAGGATTACATGAACAAGACAATGGTCACCAGTCTCTATCATCAATCAATTACAAATATCCCACCCTTAAAACTTTGAAGATAGGTTTGGCATTATCGAACCCACCTGTTACTACAAGTTTACAATTAGGCCTTGATGACGAGTGACAAATGGAATGAAACCCAGGTCTATGGTGTCCTAATCATCAAACATTGTCAGAACACTTTGGATCATGACATAATAACTTATTTTCTAATATCATAGATTTTTGGTTTCTTCATTTTTAGTTAACAGTCTGCACGAAATAGTAGGCAAAACAAAATGACATTTTTCATAACATGAGAATACTGTAACTGAACACAATACACAATGACGCCGTATAGTTTACTGTAAAATAATTATGCACTATATTTATATCAAGATAATTATGCTACATGTGACAGGTACTTTGAAAGAACATTTATTAGAAAACATCTTATAAGCATAAACAATAAACAATACAAAACAACCAGACATACGAATATGGCGGAACAAAGTGGTATTCATTCAAACAACATCAGTATTTTTTAAATATCAATAGTTTTACAGTTAATGTAAATATCTAACTATGTATAAACATATGCAAAATTATTTTCATTAAATTATTCAATAAACAAATTATATTTATCATTGAAACTTGAAAGATTTTAAGATTGATTTTATTCTATTCACAAGCGAAAACCCAACCATAACATTGGACAATTTCCAGTGGTTTCATAGCTGATCCCAATTCATGATCAGTGAGACAATGATTTTCAAAGCTTATTCATCTGTAGAACGATTAAATAATATGAACAATGCTAGATAGTCAGCACTTTATTATTACACAACTTTAGCATTTCAATTTTATTCTGTCCATAGATTATGTTTATTATGATTTAATCATGATTTTTAATCAATAATTTCTGTCACGTAAGCATCATACAGACAATGAATGATGAATATTATCATTCATTCATTGATTATTTTTAGAAAAAAAAGCAACAGAAAATCATAGACAAAACAACTGAAATAGATCGATAATCAGTGGTTTCATGAACATTTTAGCTTTGATTACCCTTTATGAGTCAGCTAAAACTGGAGAAATTTGGGTTATTAGCGGATTGAATTATATGATTGGTCAGCTTCAGATAAAATGAAAAGAGATAGTCTAATCGATTGAAGATGCAATCAAGACAACTTGATGTCAGGAAGTGATTAAGACTGAATTTTAGACTGAGAGTTAGATCAATCACTACTGAAGTGTGACTTATATGGCTTGTCTTTTGGACAGATTTGTTAGTTCACTCTCCTCCTTGTTAATTATCCACTATAACCTTGGTGGTTTTTTATTTAAGTGGAGAAATGTGCATTGCTTATCATATGTCTTGTGTGTTTTCGTTTGATTTAAATACTTAGTCATGCTTTACCACATAGAGTCGGCCTACTCGTCTCAGCTTCAGTTAGCATTTACGCTTCGCAATTTAATGTGTCTGCTTACGTGAATGTATGAAACGAATCAAACCACATTAAACCGCTGTTGCATATACGAAGTCAGCCGAAATCTAATTTACGGAAATCAAAGGAGAGATTTATTGTATAGTGAATTCGATTGTTCGGGGTCAGGACTCGGGCCACTAAACTGCCCTTGACAACACGATAGACCACTAGTTACAAACCATTTATAGTCCAGGATAATAGTCTTGTCACAAAACATACAGTGTAGTCCGACAAGAAACCAGACCTATGTACATGTGGAATATTCCCATAACCTGATATTTCTATTTCTATTTGCTATCACTTGACACATTAGAACTGTGGAAAATAGCACTAGCATTTGGGAAATTGTACACTCCAAGTATGCTAGGACCAAAGATATATCAGATCTTATTATCAGACCAGTACATTAATACTACTGAGCCAGGAAGTAGATTTCTACATTTCGAATATCTATCAAATCACTATGTCATTAAATGTTATCCAAGATTGATTGTTTTCATTCCAACTATTTTTTAATAATCTTTGAATCGATTTCAGTTTAGGACATCATAAATTGTATGCATTGAACATAGATAGATATACACAAGTTGTCAATAACAACATTGTTCACAGTAATTTATACTTTTTTTTAAAAAATTT
>OX103977.1:22116243-22168276 GCA_944470395.2 Schistosoma turkestanicum | reverse complement strand
ATGATCTAAGTCAACTGGTTATAACCACTGGCAAACAGTGAGAGTTATCATTCAGAATGCTGTCCGACACACACCTGGAATGGGAAGGACGTGAGATAAGCGAGACACTGGACGCTTGCCACTATCAAAAATGAAAGGTTGGCACTAGTGGGAACCACTCTGAAGGACTGCAGCCGTGGTTTTCACTTAGCATTGTGGAACAGATGCATTACAAAAGTTCGAAGCGATAGGCGACACTTCTAAACGAAGCTGGTTGTCGTAATGCAGGCAAGCACAAAATATCAATTCACTATCATGCGTTTAAGACAACCTACAAGTCAGGGTATTTGGGCTTCTAAAAGATCAAAATACCAAGGCCTTTTCGACCTATGGTTGGGTGAAATACCCGTGCTAACTTCACCGGGATCGAACTTTCGAATAGTGAATGTAGGTAAATCAGTCCTTCGGCGTACTTCCATTACCAGGCTATTAAATAGATTGGATTTAAAGTTGGAAACTAGTAACAGGCCAGTGAAAGGCTCCCTCTTCACAAAACTACTTCCGAAGGCCGACATTTGTTTTGCTATGTTCAGATAGCCTAAGCCTTCTCTTTTCAATGACGTGTGTCGAGAAACATTTTCTCTCTCCATTCATCATAGCAGGAGATAGAAGTCATATTACTACCACTGATGCCCAAAATGTTGGAAACGCTGGTGGATGAGCAAATGAAGGAGTATTTGGATAACAGCAACGTCATTTATGAAAATGATATTGGATTAGATAGTGGATTGGAGACAAACCACCAAGTGCCTCTACAGAAACGTACAAAGACTAAGAGATAAGCTGTTCGAAATCAGGAATATGTGCCCTCTAATGGATACGAAGATCATAATCCTAACTGGAACATGGTTAACCCCTGACGTTGCAGACGACAAAGAGAGCTTTCAAGGCATGACAGTAGGGTAAACCTAACAGGAGGCAGAGTGTCTGTATATGTAAATAGGCATTTAAAAGTCAAGCGGCTAAGCGACACCAAATTAACTGAGATGACAAAATCATGTTGGTGTGGTTCCCACAAAACACTTGATTAGAGGGATTTACCGACCTCCCTCAGGTACTAAGGCCTAGAAAGGTAAACTGACCGAGGCAGTATTGCAACTGCCACTCCTGGGGTTTTATCAAATACTCTTAGCTGAAGATTTCAACACCCGATATCTGAATCTGAGCAGTCAGGGTGCAACTCCCACTGGTTGGTTCTGGAGACGACTCAGAGCAGTTATTTAAAGCTCTGGACTTGCTGAGCGGTGCCACAAGATAGACTGAGGAGGCAACGTCCCCAAACCTGTATTATTTGTAAAAAGATGATTAGCTCCTGGTCGAGGATGTCCGCAAGTAAGAAGTAGCGACCATGGCACAGTCCTGTTTAGCATGGTAATCAGCGAAACACTCATGCAGGACGAAGACGAACCCTGTCTTTGCTACTCTGGAGGGAACTATGCGCGCAGGGGAGAGAACCTTTTCCATGCTTTATGGACACAGGAACGGCGGAGGCTGACAGTAGGTGATTACTGGCAAACAGTGACAGAAATCACCTAGAATGCTGTCCTTAGCAATAGGCCTCACTCACACGACGCACCCGAAAATAGAGGAACATGGGTTAGGAGCGGCTTTGAACGCTTGCTACGGGCGAAGAGGTGAGACTGCCAAAAATGGAAGATCTCCTTGGATGATTCGGATCGTAGTTCTTACTTGTGGTTGAGAAACAGATAAAATACCAAAGTTCGATGTGATAGGAGACGCTTTCGAAAGAAGTTAGCTGTTCGAATACAAACAAACCCGAAGCATCTGTTTAGGTTCGTGACTAAAAGAAAACCTGCGAATAAGGGTTTGTGTTCTCTCAACGGTCTGAATGAGGAAGACCCCACCAACCTAGAGATGGCTGAAATCTTCAACACAAACTTCACTGATCAGTTAAACCAGGCATCCACATGTTCAGAGTACTACGCAAACCCAGTTACAGCTGACGGCTTAGGGACTTTCCGTATTACTCCTTACTTAGTGCTAAGGAAAGTAAAATCATTACTCCCAGGTTGTGACATTAATCACTCCATAGTAATGTACAGAAGCCCTCTGTTCACCAGTATGTAATCTATTCAGGCATTAATTAAAGTCACACAAACTCACAGCGGAATGGAGGTGAGCTACTCTCTCCATTCTTCAAAGGAGGAGATAGGCAGGACTCGGCCTGATACAGACCAGTTGCATTACTACCAATACTATCAAAGGTAATGGAAGGGCTGGCTGATGAACGAATAGATGATGGAGTACATGGATAAGAGCAAAATACTCCATGAAGCTCAACACGGGTTTCGGAAAGACATATCATGCACATCCAATCTTCTCATAATGTAGGACAGTTTGACATCCTGCTTCGACCGATGCACGTAATATTTCTAGATTTTGCAAAAGCCTTCGACGCAACACCCTGCGCACACCTATTCCCAAACGTTGCGAAAGTGAGGTTCACTGACCCAGTTCTATCTTGGCTCAGAAACTATCTTGAGAATAGAAAGTTTGATACCAAGTAGAGTGCACGCGAGTTGGCGAGTCTCAACGTCGTAAGTTTCACAGGGGACAATCTTAGGTCCACTTCGCTTCCTGATATTTATTAACGACCTGTTAAATACAGTTACCTTTCCGGCACTGATCTACGCAGACGATGCAAATATTTGGAGGTCCATTAGAAGCGAAGAAGATTCGACTGAACTTCAAAAGGACATTACATCTATTGAGGATTAGGCAGTGAAAAACGGTTTAAAACTAAAGCAACCGAAGTGTAATGCCATGTACATTCTGCCCCGCGTGACGCAAACCACTCACACCCTCAATGGAAGTCCGCCCCTCAATGTCTCCTCAGAGCGCTATCTCGGGTAATTAACCACTGAAAGCCTCCACATAAGCCCTATGTAGGGGACGCAGACAAGTCATATGCAACTCTTCACTTCATGCGGAGACAATTTGGTGCTATCATCCCACAATTATTCTCAACGTAGTTCAAGGTATATGCGCGCCCACACCTTGAGGTTCACAACGTCATCACACCCCCTCTCCTTAAAAGAGACATTAGTCTCTTGGACCGAGTGCAGAGACGAGCAGCGAAATGGGTGATAGGGTTGAAAAATAAACCTTAAGATGATAAACTCCAGCACTTCGGATTATTTCCACTGAGTTACAGGAGAATCAGAGGTGATCTGATTATGGCGTACAACATATTTAGCACACCGAAACATTCCAACGTGAGCATCTTACCGATGTGTCACCACCACACCCCTCGAGTAAATCCTCGAATTATTGCACATCAAAGAGTGAATACTCGGGTTCGTGCACATTGTTTCTCATTGAGAGTCGTAACAACATGGAATGCTCTCGCAGCTGAGATGACCACAGGACCCCATTGCACAGCGTTAAAAAGATACTTGATAAAAACGTACTCATATAAGGACTATAATGCCCCCTTAGACAAGCCGTGCCTGATGCACGTCTCGAGAATTTCTTGTTGCCATTATTGCCATCCACTCAGATCACTAACTTAATCTATCTCCCCTATTATCTCTATTTTCTCTCTCTTGCTTACACTTCGGTCCTCTCTCACAATCTTCACTTCCAATTAATAAACTAAATTATCTACTGAATTACTTAGTTCTGGAATCTTCTTATTAGTATGAGAATTTTCTCCTTGTTATTCTCCACGTTTCAACTAACTGACACACCTTACGTCTATCAAGTCACCACGCCTGATAGCTGTAACACTCAGGAACCGGGAAGACCTGACTGAAACACTACAAGCTTGGTACAGTTCGAAGAACGATCTACCTAGCCACATCAGATGTTGCGAGAGCCGACCTAGATCTGTGAGACAACAACAAGGAGGCCAAAATGAACGCACACAGCTGATAGTTAAACTCGGTCAACTACCTCTGGCTCAAGATGTGAGTTAACCAACCGCGCAGGCAAAAAACCTGCAGAGGCCAGTTCCCACAGAACTGGCCGACTCGGTTTAAATAACATGTCTGAAAACCCGACAAAGGCTGATGCTGCAAATGTGCACCAGGTTCAGAGACAAACCACCAAGTGACTCTATAGCAACGTAAGAGGACTAGGGGGTAAGCTGTTAGAAGTCAGGAATATGCGCTCTCAGATGGATCTGAAGATCATAATCCTAACAGAAACATGGCTATCCCCTGACATTGCAGACGCAGAAGTGGGCTTACCAGGCATGACACTCTTCCGAAGCGATAGGGAACACCAAACTGGAGGTGGAGTGGCTATATATGTAAATAGCCACTCAAAAGCAGAGCGGCTACACAACACCCAACTAACTGAGGTGACAGAATCATGTTGGTGTTGGTTCCACTCAAATGGCACGAAATACTTGATTGGAGGGATCTACCGACCTCCTTCGGGTACTAGGGCCCAGAAAAGCAATCTGATTGAGGTAATTCTGCAACTGCCACTCCTAGGGTTTGATCAAATACTCTTAGCCGGAGACTTCAATACCCCATCTTTAAATCTCAGCAGTCACAGTATAACTCCCACTGGCTGGTTCCAAAGACAACTTGGTACAGCCATTAGAAGCTCTGGCCTGACTGAGCACGTACTCAGCGCCACTAGGTGGACTAAGGAAGGGAAGTCCTCAAACCTAGATTATCTGTTTACGAATGACCAGCTTCTGGTTGAGGATATTCTCGTGCGCGCTCCAGTAGGTAGTAGTGACCATGGCACAGTTCTTTTTAACATGGTGACAAATGAAACATTGACTTCGGACGATAACGAGCCTTACCTTTGCTACAGTAGGGCAAACTACACACGCATGAGAGAGGTGCTGCTACATGATTCATGGCCACGGGAGTGGTGGAGGCTGACAGTAGATGATCACTGGCAAGCAGTGAGAGATATCATCCAAAACGCTGTCGTAGACAACGTACCTCAGTCACACCCAAAACGCCAGAACAGAAGAACCTGGGTTAGGCTTGGCACGGAACGCTTGCTACAGGCGAAGAGGAAAGCCTGGCACAAGCGGAAGGTCTACTTGAAAGATTCCGATCGCACTTCTTACTTGGCATTGAGAAACAGATGCAATACCAAAGTTCGAAGCGACAGGAGACAATTCCAGACGAAACTAGCCGCCAGAATAGAGGCAAACCCGAAACATCTGTTTAGGTTCATGTCCAGAAGAAAGCCTACTAATCAAGGGTTGTGCCCCCTAAAAGGGCCTAACGGAGAAGACCTCACCAACCTAGAGATGGCCGAGATCTTCAACACCCATTTTGCTGATCAATTAAACCAGGCGCCTACATGTTCAGAGTATTACGCCAACCCAATGCCAGCTGACGGCTTAGGGAACATCCGTATCACTCCTGACCTAGTATTAAGGAAAATAAAATCCTTAAGCCCAGGTAAGTCACCAGGTTGTGACAACATCCGCCCTATAGTCTTGCAACAGTGCGCCGAAGCCCTCTGTTCACCATTATGAAACCAGTTCAGGCATTCACTGGAGTCCTACCAATTCCCAGCGGAATGGAAACAAGCTACTCTCTCTCCAATCTTCAAAGAAGGAGATAGAAAGGACCCAGCCTGTTACAGACCAGTCGCACTACTACCTATATTATCAAAGGTTATGGAAGGGCTAGTGGACGAACAAATGAGGGAGTACATGGATAAGAATAAAATACTCCATGAAGCTCAACACGGGTTTCGGAAAGGCAGGTTGTGTGCATCTAATCTTCTCATCGCATGGGACAGTTGGACATCCTGCTTGGACCGTAAAATACCAGTGCACGTAGTATTCCTCGACTTCGCAAAAGCCTTTGACACAGTGCCCCACGCACGCCTAATCGAAAAGGTTGTGGAAATGGGCTTCACTGACCCACTCCTATCTTGGCTCAGAAACTATCTTGAGAATAGAAAGTTTCGCACCAAGGTAAACAGGGTGCACGCGAGTTGGAGAGTATCCACTTCAGGAGTTTCGCAGGGGACCATCCTAGGCCCACTCCTCTTCCTGATATTCATTAACGACCTGCTATGCTTAGTTAGCTCACCGGCACTGATCTACGCAGACGATGCGAAGATCTGGAGGTCCATTAGAAGCGAAGAGGATTCGACTGAGCTTCAAAAGGACCTTACATCCATTGAGAAATGGGCAGTGAAAAAAACGGTTTAAAACTCAACCAACAGAAGTGCCACGTCATGCATCTCCTGCCTCATATGACGCAAACCACCTACACTCTCAATGGAAGTCCGCTCCCTAATGTCTCCTCAGAGCGCAATCTTGGTTTAATAACCACAGAAAGCCTCCACACGAGTCCGAACTATGTAGGTGATGCAGCCAAGGCAAATGCGTCTCTTCACTTTATGCGAAGACAGCTTGGTGCTATAACCCCGAAATCATTTTTAACCCTCTTTAAGACGTACGCGCGCCCACACTTGGAGGTTCACAACGTCATCGCACCCCCTCTCCTTAAAAGAGACATTAATCTCTTGGATCGAGTGCAGAGACGAGCAACCAAATGGGTGATAGGTTTGAAAAATAAACCGAAAGACGATAGACTCCAGCTCTTAGGATTATTCCCACTGAGCTACAAGAGAATCAGAGGTGACCTGATTATGGCGTACACCATATTAAACACGCCAAACCATCCCAATGTGAGCATCTTACCGATGCATCACCACCACGCCCCTCGAGGCGATCCTCAAAAGATTGCACATCAAAGAGCAAACGCTCAGATTCGTGCACACTTTTTCTCATTGCGAGTCGTCGCAACTTGGAATGCTCTCCTAGCCGAGGTAGTTACAGCCCCCTCAGTGGACTGCTTTAAGAAGAGACTTGATAATCACGTACTCACATGCGGACTATCATCTCCCTCTTGGACAAGCTGTGCCTGATGCATATCTTGAGACCTGCTAGTTGTTACCATTGCCATCTCCTCAGATCACTCAATTAGTCTATCTCGCCTATTCCTCTCCCTTGCTTACACTCCGGTCCTCTCTCACAATCTTCACTACCAATTAATAAACTAAATTCATCTAAACATTACTCAGTTCTGAAATTTTACTCATATTATCATTTCAATTTATCCTTAAAACCCTTATTACTCTCCACATTGCAACTAACTGATCTCCGGTTTGGTAATGTGATGGCTGCTGGTATCCAGAAACCCTACTGCCCTGAAACAAACGTTTCATTCAAATCCCGAGACATACAAACTCACAACCAACTGCCAACTGACTAGAATTAGACAGTCGAGTGGCTAGACCTCCATCCATTGGACATTACCGAACACCTGGAACCGTATGGAAAGAACAAGAATCGAGCGCGAAGAAATCAAATTGGTTTACACTAGCTCGTGAAAAAGATATTGGATATTGGACCTCCTGTCTGGTAATATGATAACTGCTGGCATCCAGAAACCCTACAGCCCTGAAACAAAGGTTTTCATTCAAAGAAATCAGCTGGTTCATACTAGCTCGTGACAAAGATACAGGATTTGATATTGGATTTTGTTTAGATAGGCCAAAGGTTATTTATGTTCAGATGCCCACCTTTTTGTTTCGCTACAGGAAATGATAATTTTTATTGTCCTATTTTGCATGATTGAAGTTTTCAGGGAATGTATGTTGCATTTATTCTTTATTTCAAGAAGCATCTTCTATGGAGTGCTATGTGTGCAGAAACCAGGAGGGGAACAAAGATAAGTGCATCAAAACTACAATGCAATGTTTAGAAAACGAACACTCCTGTATTACTAATATTTCATATACGAGTAAGCTTAACGTATTTTAATTTTATCGCTATCAGGTGTGGTTTTGATACTTGTTACTTGGACGGCATTTTAGATACAACGCACTATTTATACTGTCCGAGCTAAGAGCTTGTTATTTCAGGATGCGTTTGTAAGATTTCTGTAGTTAATATTGCCTAGGATTAATAGCACTGAAAGATCTCACCCCATCAAAATATTAGTTTGAGACCTAATTCCAAATGAGCGAAACTCCACAGTTTTTCAAGCACAAAAAGACGTATGTTTGGAAATGCTTGATCAAAATAACATGTCAGAAAATTATTGTAATATAGTCTTCTTGATTAGTTCGTTGCACAATAACTATAGTTATGTTTTTATAAACGTAGGTACTGACGTGGTATTTTATAGTTTGCGTTTCTATCCACTATTTGAGATACCGATTACGAATATTTCTATTCATGAAAAATCAATAATTTGCAACAATTTCATATGTGGAATAAGCATCTTGAAAATTTCCTTGCATAATAATCCTCTTAAACATATTAGCATAGCACACTTAATCCCTAATTCCTTCATATAAGACTAGCTTTCATGTATTTGGCAGTTTGCCATTTGACTTGCTGCCTTTTTCTCCGTGCGTACTTGATTAGTTAGACAGCGGTTACTATGCATCTGCTTATCGATTAATCTTTGGAAACCATAAGTAATAGGTAAAGTAATGGAAATGAATAGTAGTGTGTTCATGTATCGAGGAGACAAAGATGAATAGGACAATAACTGTCGAAAAGTTTCTCCTATAGGAGCTTAGGAAGTAGGAAAAGAGTCAGAGGAAATAAGATGTAACTTGTTTCTTTAGCTTTGTATTATTCCTTAATGTCATAATATAAAATTTGACTGAAAGTTCCTTTGATTTTCATTCTTGCTTCAATGTCTGAAATAGTATACTGAAAAGTTGACATGGACGATTTTTACTCACTATTAAGGATAAATAGCTTTTCTGAGGAAAAAATGTTTTTAAAATGGTTAGTCCTTGATTAAAGGTGTTTTAGGGCTAAGTTTTTCTTTGTGTTTGAGTACTCCAAATAGAGCTTAGAATTCTATAGTTTTACCAATGCGACTTAATTTATTCCACATATGCTCTTCAAACTGAGCACTTATGGACTTATGAATCAAAACGCCAGTTACACAAACTAGATAAACTTAGAAATGTCTGGAAGTTGCTTCAAGCTATTGAAAAACAAACGGAAGTGAGATTGTTATCTGTTACGAAGGCCAAGTCATAAAATTTTGAGAAAGCTAACAAAATGTCCAGAGCAAATATAAATGCTGAACACTTAAATCTATGAACATCACTGTCATAGTAAGTCCTGTTATCTAATTAATTTCTATCTGAATTCAGTTAAAATCAATGTAAAAAATCTCATCACTAAATATCAGTATAATCACTAGAACCATGGCATTTTAATTTTAATTCTATCTTACATATGAGCTTGGTGATGAGCTTAGTCATGATTAGTTACACTTTATATAAGTATTGATATAAGTTACTTAATATGTGGACTACTGAGGATTTTACAATTTTTAAAAAGACTTTTGTAACATTATACGTTTAAACATACCTTTCATACTTTATCCTCATATTTTCTAGTACTGTTCAAACGTTTAGCGTGTAAACTAAATTCCTCCTGATTAAAATAACTACGATTTATTTTTTAAATGTGTAGATGAATTTTACCATTTCATGTGTTACCTTGCTAGTTTTAAATATTAGCGACTGTAATGGATACATAGCTTGGCACATTGGTTTTATTCTTAAAACATTCTGTTTAATATTTCCATTGTTTGTCACTGCTCGTAACACAAATTTAAGCATTGGTTTATGGTGGTATTCTCTAATATTTCGTGAATATATATATATATATATACATGGATATCGAAGTGGAAAACATGCCTAGGATTTCCGTCAATAATTTTTTCAAAGCATTTCTAGTGTATTTGAATATGATTAGGTATGGGGTACAAGGAGAGTATGGCACTTTAATTAACAAGGTTTTTAATTTTTATCAGTTTATTTAGGATATGTTGAACGTCTGAAACTACTACCCATCTTAACAGGCAATATTTACTGATAGGGTAGGTTGAAAGAAACTAATTACGATAAACTAGAAGGCAAATTAATTAATAAATCAGTTTATTATTGACCTCAACAGTGTTGATAAAAACAGACTGACTTTTCAGGGTATATGCGATAACCTCAATAAGTGGTAAGCAAAGTTGATGTTAATCAAAGTCGGTTACAGTGACACAGATACATTCACTCCTTCTCTTCTCAATTCTAAGCACCAATGTTCCCCCAAAAATGTCCTTAAAGTCTCAATTTTTGGTGCTTCTGTATAGTTTTGACTCGCGTCGTGTTGGTTTGGTATGATAACTTGTGCCAATGCATATTTTTACCAATCTGTGTGTTGATTGTAACTTACATATGTATATACTTATGTTATTGAAAGCCAAGAGATTAAATAAAATAGTGAAAGTTTACTAATTTATACATTTGGCTAATATTTTATTGAATGCAACGCATTTCCCTTTTAGTTCCTCCCTATTGGTCACCTATGGGAGAAAGAACTCATTTCTTATGGAAAGCTTGCATTTCTACAGAGGAATGTGAGCTCCAAAAAGAAATTGCTGGTAAAACTTGTCAACGTGAATGGTATATGGATTGGAGATGTGTGGAATGCTGTCAAGGTGAATTATGCAATTATTACGCAACAGTAAGTTAAAAAGTAAATTTTGTACATTTCAGACAAGCATGTTTTCTACGAGTTACTAAATTTTTACTAACTGTGAATAAACTAAGGTACATTAAAATACCCCTTACATATTGCTGTATTGTTTAAGTAAAACCTTTGATGTACTTCATCGGACAAACTAATGAACTACCTTTACGGTATTTGAGGATAACGGTTGCAAGATGGTACTTTTGGTGGTTATGTTTAAAATATGCTTGTCATTTAGACTGACGTCACAAAGTTAGTGTGTAATTTACTGCACGACGGATGCTTTATTCTTTGTTCAAGAACTTGCATTATCAAATCCTAATGGTTCGTAAATGTCATCGGATACGTTTTCTGTTTTTGTAGTTTCGAGCATAGTTAATGATAAAAGTAGTATATTTGCAGTACCTAAATGGCACAACAAAAGAACCTCAAAGAGTCTTAAGATAATACAGAATAAAAGCATATTATAAGACACCTAAAACCCTACGGGACACTTTTGTTTGTATAAACGATAAGATTTCTTTTACTTCAACACAGAAATGCGTCTACAAATTAGAGTGTGTCATTTGTGATGCCTATATTGGATATTTATCTCGTAAGATCTTGACTCAAATAAACCATCTGTTAACCCTGTAGAGCTCAAATGACTCCAAATTAGATTAGCAATATATATGCCATCTTCAACAACTATCAAACAGCCATATCAAAAGAATGCAAAAAAGGCTTTTCCAACTACAAGGGTAAGTTAGTAGCTGAAACTTTCCATATAACTCTAAATAATAATGTCCTCAATAGAAAGAAAGTCCTTACTTTTCATTCAACTTGGACCATCTATCCGAACTATCCATGTCTGATTCTATTTATAACTCACATTACTGTCTTCATAAAAATTCAATTCTATCCTTTTGCATTACAAATATGACACAAATATACAACCACATCTCATATGAATCACGTTGACCGGAGTGACATAACACTCACTCGGTCAGACCTGTTTTTTTTGATTGATTAATTGGTTGTGCTAAATATTTTTGCTTTATTCCGTGGTACTATTTAGATTTGGGTTATTTTCGTTCGTTTATTTGCCACCTGAAGAATCGGTTTACAACGAACTACGAAATGTCAGAAAAATCTTAACTTTTCTACCCAATATTTAATTTATTTGAAAATATCAAGTCAGTCCTTGGTAAAGACATATATTTGAGCATAAATGTTTCTTCACCGAAATTTAGTTACACATTATAAGGGTTTGTGATGCTCATGTTATAGATAATTGAACTTTATAGAGTAAGTCAAGTGATGGAAGTTAATAATTAGGTTATCAAACATCTTGGATTACGGCTGAAAGCTTATTTTCTAAAATCCTTAGTTTGGAACTGAAGACAAATATGAAATATATTGGCTTATAATGGAAGTACTACTGACGATTAGGATTGGCTTCCAGTCATCGTTTATTTTCTGTTGACACTTTTTTATGATAACTGAAAGGTAATCAAGATTACTTTCCAGTTGGTTGAAGAAATATATACATATATATATATTTAATTACTTACTCTTGTTACCCTCAATGAAAAATAGGCCACCGACTAGCTATTTTCAACCTACTCTGTCCTGGGTCATCCTTTCCAGTTCTGTCCAATCGTTGTTCATTCTTCTCATGTGTCTCTCCATTTCTCGGCGTAATGTGTTTATCGGCTCTCCTCTTTTCCTTCGGCCATGAGGATTCCAAGTGAGAGCTTGTCTTGTGACGCAGTTATGTGCTTTCTGCAATCTGTGTCCTATCCACTTCCAGCGCTTCTTCCTGATTTCTTCCCCCGTTGGAATCTGGTTTATCCTCTCCCACAGTAGGTTGTTGCTGATCGTGTCTGGTCAATGGATCCAAAGTATTTTGCGTAGACAGCTGTTGATCAACACTTGTATCTTCTGTATGGTGGTTTTGGTAGTTCTCCAAGTTTCCTCCTCATACAGTAGAACTGTCTTGACATTTGTATTCGAAATTCTGATTTTGGTGTTTATGGATAGTGGTTATGAGTTCCAGATGTTGTTCATTTGCAGAAATGCTGTCCTTGCTTTGCCGATCCATCTGGCTCATCCATGATGCTGCCCAGATATGTAAAGACATTTACGTCCTCCAATGCATCTCCATAAAGTGTGTTTTCGTTGGCGCATGCAGTGATGTTTCGGAGAATCTTGATTCTCCCTATATGTATGTTGAGACCTGCTGCTACTATGGCTGCTACTGCACTGGTCGTCTTCCCTTGTATTGATTGTTGTGTGTGCGATAGAAGAGCCAGATCTTCTGCGAAGTCTGGATTGTGCAGCTATATCCTTGCTGTTCACTGTATTCCGTGCTTCTCGTCAGCTGTTGACGTCTACTTAATCCAGTTGACCCAAAAGAAAAAAGAGAAAGAGTGAGAGTAAACAGCCTTGTCTGATATCGGCCTTCACTTCGAACGAGTCTGTCAGCTGTCCTTCGTGCACAATTTTCAGTTTAATCCATCGTAAGAATTCTGTATGATGTTGACTATCTTCTCAGCTACACCATAGTTTCGAAGAAGCCTCCATAGTGTTGTCCGGTCCACGCTATCAAATGCTTTCTCGTAGTAGACGAAGTAGATGTAGAGTGGTGAGTTACATTCAGCTGATTGTTCCACAATGATATGTAATGTTGTAGTACACGATCACTGCTTACGAAATCCAGCCTGTCGATCTCAGAGTTGGGCATCTACGAAGTCCTTCATTGTGTTTAAAAATACCCTGTGGAGTATATTTGCAGCCTTTGCTACGTCTGCTTTCATTGCCTCTGCTGGAATGTTGTCTGGTCCCACTGCTTCACCGCTTTTGATTTGTCTGATGGTCGTATTGATCTCTTCAGTTGTTGTTAGGCCAACATTGATTGGGCATTTCTAGGATGCTGCTTGGATCGCAGGCGGGTAAAAAGGGAGTGATCAGTTCAAGAGTTCCTCAAAGTTCTCTACCAACTTGTTTCGCCATTCTTCAGAGTTACTGATTACTTTACCAACATTGTTTTTCATCAATCATTTAGATTTACGATAGCTTCCAGCGAGCTTTTTTTTGTATCGTACGATTGTCTCAAGTTTTCTTTTCTTGCAGCCTTTCTCGTCGTCACTGCTATTTCTTCTACATATTTACGTTTGTCGTCTCTGATGCTTCTCTCCACTTGCTTTTTGGCTTCCGTGTACTCAGTATGGGCCTTGGCTTTTCCTGCTCTTGTTCGACTGATGTTGATTGCTACCTTCTGGTACCTCATTTCTTGAATTTTTTCAAGAGTACCAACAGATATGCACTCCTTGTGATGGTACTCCATGTGGCTCAGAACCTCCAGACAGCTGACTAGTAAGAAATAAGATGAAACGCACATTTTGCTCTTGATCGCTAGTCATAATCCATCTATTTCTTAAAATATGCTATGAAACATTTGTTCTGATATAGGCATCATTTTAGTTCATCAAATTTATGGTAAAAATTCAGTTAAGCACTGTTTATTTGCTTGACAGTGTGTGCTTGGATAGTTCTATTCAATTTCTTTTTCATTTTTTTCCGTTTGTTAATTTAGTTATCAGGATATCGAGTTTATCTGGATAAACATTTAATTATTTCAATTATGATGCCTTTTTTGATGTATCGAATGTTTTAATTATTTTAATGAATATTGAAAGAAATACTTTGTATATTTACTTTAAAGAGAATTTTTTTGTATCTTCCTTTTCATAATAAATTTGAGTTGTATGGTATATATTTATATAATCATTCATTTTGTATATAGAAATATATATAAATCGTACAAATAAACTGTAAAATGAAGTGCACATTTTTCATTCAAGCATTTGGGTTGATATTTAAAAATATGTTGATAATTACTGACCAGCATATAGTTTACATCATTTATATAATGGCCTTAGTTAACATGGCTGAAAATCAGCTCAAAATACATGTGTTTTGTAACTTCTGGATCTTAAATCTAAGTATTATTTACAGGGATTTATTCTTGTTCAAATTGTGTATTTAACACGATTTCTACTGCCACTGAAATCGCTGTTTTCCAATTTGTTTATTATCTATACTGTTAGTGTGGTGCGATAACTGTGACCAGTATACATCCTGACTTGATTTTGTCTGAATTATTGGTATTTTTTTTATTGTAACATTACTGTAGTAACCGTTCTCAGCATTTTCTTTAATCCGCTTTCAAAAACTTGTTTATTCTTGTGAAATCTTATTATTGAGATAATTAGGTAGCAAGATGGATCATTCGCTTAAGTTTCATTCATTCGGTCAGCCACAAAGTAGAACTTCGTATGTTCGTACATCAGTTCAAGTTATCATACCACATTAGTGAAGATATGCAATTTTCAATTCAAATCCCATAGTGGTAGATGAAGTAGAAGTATTAGCGGTAATGGAGAAGTTTAGGGATCGAAAAGATTATTCAAGGAGCATAATTCAATGAAATAAATCTATAAAGAAAAAGGTGATGAGGAATTCAGGAGATTAGGATTCGAAAGAACACAGAGAATAGATGTACCTGCGCCATTACAAACGATTTTGAGCGATGTCTTTTCAATAGATATACACTCCTTTCTATGGTCCTTCATGTGGCCCAGAAACTCTCGTTCAGGTGACTGCCTCCTTGATCTCTTTATAATTGTTCCCTGTGATAGTTTCTTCTTCATTGAGGAGATTGTGCAAGGTGTGGAAGCCAATTCTGAGTGCTGTCTTGAAAGCGTTGAGCTTTTCAATATTCCGTAGAAAGGCCGTATCGAACCTTTGTGGTGTTGTCCAGTGTTCCTTGAGTTTTAGTTTCGTTTCGGCGACCAGTAGTTCGTGATCAGCTACTCCCATGTTTCTCACATCCTTAATGGTCCTTCTGAATTTCGTATTAAATCAGATATGGTCGATTTGATTCTAAGTAGTGTGATCCGGTGAAATCCAGGTAGCTTTGTGCATACGTTTATGTGGGAATTTTGCGTCGAAGATGACCAGTTCGTTGAAGGCACATAGGTTTGCGAATCTCCTAGCATTTTCGCTCCTTTCTCCCTGGCTGTGTCATCCCAAGATGTCTTCATATCCAGTGTTGTCCATGCCAACCTTGGTATTTAGGTCTCCCATTAAAATCGTTATATGCTTTGGACGATTGACTGCAGCCTTTCGTAGAATTGATCTTTGTCGTCGTCATTGTTGTCATTGGTTTGTGCATAGCACTGGATGACGTTCACTGTGATGTCCTCTTTTTTTGTTTTCTAGGATGCTTTAATGGTTCTGGGTTAATGAGATTCCCATCCTATCAGTGCCTTTTGTGCATGTTTGGACAGCATCAGTGCAACTTCTTGTGTACGTGAAGCATTTTCCTCTTCATGACTAGAGTATAACAGCAGTTCCCCTGAAGCTAGCCTCAGTTGTCTAACCTGTGTCCAATCAGTTTCACTTATTTAAAGCACCTCTACGTTGTTTCATTTCATCTCTGTGGCAATTCAGAAGAGTCTTCAGTCCTCCCTCACTGTTCGAACATTCCATGTACCTAAAAAAATGGTTGTTCTGGTTGTGAAAAGGGACATCGGCCTCGTGATTTCCGAAGTAACTTGGCTTTCATCATGAGACGTTGTAACTCTTCTAATTGAAGACCTGCTCATTCGCAGGACAGAGTGTGACTCATTTGGTCTAACTAGAGTTTTATCTATAGGTTGGTTTTCTACAGTATGCGATCTCTATCTCGGAATCCAACCCTCCTCTTTATGACCGTAACTGGAGCTAAAAAGAGTTCAGTAGGAGTATAGTCTGACCTTCAGCATTAGATTCACCAAACACTAATACTATACTAATACTATATTAGAGGACTTTTGAAATTCTTTCCATAAAACTCATCTTTAACCTTATACAATCTGCTAGAAGTGTTGGCAGGGACAGTAAATGTCCTTGTTTATTCGAGTCCTAACTCTCCTGTTTTGTCGGGTGTCGCATATACTGGGATCAAGTCTAAGGAGGCTTATTCTGCCCTACAACGCAATGCCGTACAGATATTAGCGAGGACACGAGAAGCAGTAGTTATGCTTCCTGATACACGAAGCGTAAGTCCATTCGATTTTTATCTTGACAGAATGAGGTCAAATCAATGATTACACTCGGGCCCTCTATGGGCGTTTCGGAAACGCGGCATTGTATGAGGCTCTAAAATCCTTGCTAAGGTAGCTTGTTGTCTAATTTGATACAATTTCCAATAGCTAGCTCATAACGGATTCTAGGAGACCTGGAATAACGTTTTGTGAACTCGAAACGTATGTATTTGTGGTGCCAGGTGATACAGGATTGTGAGAAGTGCTGGTCGCCCAGAGACGTTTATTATTGCAGGACGTATTTGATGGTGACCGATTCGGTTTAAATGAATGCGAATTTATAATTATACGAGTTGACTTAGCAAGATGTCTTTTAAAACAGCTTTACATAAGACCCTTATGAAGCGAAATATTTCTTTGTAGACAAAAATTGGAAAATATAGCCAATGTCAATCGACCGTCTCCAATATTTTGCTCGTCGTCTGAGCTACTGAGTATAAACGAATAATACACAGGCGCTGGACGGACTCAGACCTTACACAGAACTAACCTAGACTGACGCTTATGAAAATCACATTATATAACTCATACGTTAGCGTACCTCATTGACTTAATGTCTTCAATGGAGTATCAATGGAGTATCATAAGTATAGATCTAAGACAGGTTCGCATTTACATGCAGGCTGACCATCTACTTCTAACTGGAGTCTGAGGTTGGTGTATCCTTGTTAATATTAAGCTCAAGTTTGTACTTTTCACACTACACTGTTACCTCGCCTTATTCCTGTGGAATAAAATTGGCGATTTTCCAAAATTGGTCTCCGTAATGTGAATCGATTTACTAACATGGTTGGTGTATAGGGAGTTAGTATAACTACAAATGATGTTGATAGATATTGCTTATGCGCAGGTGCCTAGGACAGTCCCTTGTATAAACTCACTGGTTACCCTCTTAGGTGCTGATGTCTTGGAAACTTTGTACCTCTCATTTCAGAATGATTTACATCAGCTGGGTACGGAGATGCGGATACTCACATAATATAACTTGTCATATGATATACCGTGAGCTAATTTGTTGGATGCCTTAAATTTATCAATTTAAAAGCGCACTGCTATTTTGCATGTTTCTCAAAGCTGTTTTACGCAATCCAAAAAACTCGAAGTGGCAGGTCATGCAAGACCCAGTTGCTACGGAACAGTGTTGTCGGAAATCTGAGAATGGCGGAACTCACAACTGATTAAAATTGTAAGAGTTCTAGACAAACACGTAATGAGTGTCACGCTTGAAGAGACTATAATCTATGGATAAACCAATAATATTTGATGCTGGTGACATTTTTAAATTCAGGGTACGGACTTCCAGATCCTCACATCATCTTCATTGATTAGAGACAATGTGTTAAATTCATCCGTCAAGTAAATATAATCAAATTCAATACGAGTTATGGACCTAAGATAGTCCAGGGTAAAACTCTAGACGTTGAAACTGGCCCTGCAACGTACTGGAAATATAATAATAATAATTTAATAATAATAATAATTTATTCTCAAATAACTACGTTACAAGAGTCACGCCAGTTTACAGGCTAGATCAAATTGTCACAAATGCTTTCACAATCACTGTAAAGTTATAGCAGTTAAATTAAGTATAAGAGTCATTTTCTGATTGCATATTTACAACATGTCACTGACAGAAACAGTATTATACAGCCTCATTTTCAATAGTAGAGTACAAATAAGGAAGGAAGGTGCACAATAGGTTCGCGAAATAACCAAGTTCAATCCCGCTACGGCCAAAAATCAGAAGACCAGCAGTGACTGTAGGTAGATGATTTCATAATATCGAAAAAATATCAAGATCACAATGAAAGCCGTGGGCGAAACTACCGAGCAACGTCAGCGACACTTTCTTAACTCTCTTTATAGCATATGTGCTTCTATACCTTGAATTTCACAACATCGAAGCACCCCTCTCTCGGATCGAGTACAGGGACGGGCAACTAGATAGGTGGCCTGGTAATGAATAACCACCACGAAGACAGACGCCTACTCTTGATACCATTCTCAGTGAGTAGTAGAATATCAAAGATGATCTGGTAATGACATACAACTTATCAAGTACGCGAATAATTCTAACACAAGCATCTTGCCAAAGTATCTCCATCATGCTCCTTGAAGTAACTCTCGAAAAATTCAACATCAGAGTGCAAACATCCAGGTGTGCGCCCACTTTTTCTCACTGTGAGTTGTCCCAACTTAGAATATGTTGCTAACCGAAGGGACCACAACCTCCTCAGTGGATAGCTTCGAAATGAGACTTTACAAACACGTATTCACACACGGGAAATTATCTCCTACTTAGACCAGCCATGTCTGATGGATTTATTCAGGACTGTTAATTGTTATCATCATTATTTCATCGTTTCACTAATTTATCCTTCTTCGATTATTAACTCTGTTTCTTCTCACACATTCGTTACTACCAGTTAATTAAATTATTTAATTATTAACATCGTTCTGAAAATTTCCTCCTTTCATCAGCATCGAAATTTTCTACGTATTAGTCTCCACACTGCAGCTAACTGATCTCCGGACTCTGACAGCTAGCGTCCTGAAACAAGAGCACTCATGCAAATCACGAGCATACAAATTCTTAATTGACTGACAACTGACCGGAATTGGTGCAGTCTGCTGGCTACAATGTCACCAATTGAACATCACAAGGTGCCTGAAGCCGTAGTGGAAGAAAGAGGGGGGTGATCCGAAAGAAAACAATCCATCGATACCGACAGGTTGATAGGATATTGAATATTGAATTTGGATGCTTTTTTAACTGTGCTATAGGACGCTTGTTGTCGTAGAGTTTTGTATTGGACTTTCAAAATGATTTATTCAGCTTGTTAATAATTACAATTTTTCTGATAGTTTCAACTACTTTTCTACCTCTTTCGGCAGCGCAATCGGTAAAAAAGCTTCCACGTTTCATCATATACCTGAAAGATTGACTTCTAAACTAATACTAGCTAATCTGTACTTCTAAATTTTTTCATCGAAAATGGCAGAACTAAGTTATTCTATGATGAGGTCAGCAAATCAGGCAAGGGAATCTGTAAGATATATATTTACTTATGACAAAAATAAAGGAGGAACAGCGAACCACAGCTAGAAAGAAGAATCTGTTGTTATTAGTTATGCATTATTTAAGTGAAGAAGGGTAAATTTATCGTTTAATTTTATTCTCAAAGGTATGTAGAATCAGCAATGTCTCTCTCCAAGGAAACGAATTTAGATTTTCGAAAGTATGAAGTGTGTGACAATGTGGATTTAGAAACAGTTTTGCTAGAATATGAAAGTTTTTATTATATAAAATTCCATAAATATCCTAGGATTACCAAAAAGTTATCAGGTTTCTGTAACTACCTGTTTAACCAGTTTTTTTCAGAAAAGCTTCCGCACTGTGATAGAAAGCATCACGCAAGTGGTTCACTGAAAACTAAGTAGGTTTTCATTTTTCTTTGCATTAGTATGTGTAGACGATCTTCACTGCCTCGAATCGTCAACCGCGAAAATTCTATGCATGACTTTGAACAGAATTATCAATCAAATGAAGAGAATATTGGTGGGAGTAAGGTAAGGAGATCAAAAAGTTTGGGATACCCAGGCTTTTGGGGTTTTCATTGATTCAGTCTCTTACGTAAAAATCATAATTTTGGGAAGGACAGGAGGCTGGGTGGCCTGTCTAAATCCTTGCGATTTTGATCACTTAGTTGATCTAGCTTTATCTTAAATGCATCTACCGATTAAACTCCAATCATGTGCAACACGTTCCATTGACGGTTCGATGAGAAAGTCAGTAGTCAACTGACAAGTAATTTGTTCTGGGCTGGTAAACGTTTCTAGAGAGTTCTCGTAAATTCTCCGTTATGAAACGCGAAAAAAAATGAGGGCATGTCAGATGAATATTTATCAATAGGTAATTTAAGAATTGCGTTTCTGAAAGTATACTTAGTTGAAGCTTTTCCGACAGCTCACCGTTTGTTTTAGGCAGGCTACGGCTGCTTATATGCATTGCTGAAGTTTAGGATGAAAAAACACTGCGTACAATTTCGAAAATGTCTTAGCATTGACAGGGCTAAAGGCCGTGCTTAAAGACTATAGGGTTCCAAAACCTTTGGTGGCTATCTCACTGCAATGTTCAGTAGTATACAAGTCTTGGTTAATAATAACTCTTAGGTCATTGCGTGTCTGGATAACAGAAAGCTCAATGTTATTCAGCAACTGCTAAGTTCTAGACTATTCGGATTATTTCTGCAGGTCCTTTTGAGGCTGAATACTACCACCACTAATGTTTGTCGCTCTTCATATCCTTGTGTCTCCAGGATATGACATAACCTATAAATATAGGGGAGTTTCAAGGTCACCTGCTAACAGGAGGAACAACACGCCCTAAAACTGTGCTCTGAGACATTTTGTCAAGCAGTTTCTTAGCCATACAACATGATGTTAACCTGTACTGTTTGTTGTCGTCCAACTAGGAAATCTTTAAACCATACAAATTGCCCACAGTGTTGATATCGCTTAACTTAGATGAAAGCGGGTTAGAAGGGACTAAGTAAAAGCCTTTCTAAATTGAATGAATGCTACACTTATAGGTAGTTTTTGACCTATGAGAGCTCACCAACTTCCACAGGATATCAATAGGTTTGTGAGACATGAACAGTCTGTTCCAAAACCTTGCTACTCCTCAGAGAGAATCCAGTTTTTGCGTAAGTACTTAAACAGCTCCATACGAGTAATCGTTTTCAAACTTTTAACAAGTAGTCAGTTTAGGCTTACGATTCGATAGTTCTCTAGTTTGAACCTCGCACCTGTTTTAAAGATGGGTTTACTTTAACGTTCTTCCAGTCTTTTGGTGATCTACCTTGGTCTAAAGATAGATTAAAACAAATGCTTAAGGGATTTGCGACGATATATTCCAATTTCTTGGTCATTCTAGGATGCATTCAATCAGGTTCCATAGATTTACTTGAATTAGTCTTATTCAACAAACTGAATACTTTGGTTCCTTATTGGCCACACTCTTCAGAGTGTGTATGAAGGGGTTTGTATGAACTGGAGCGAAAGAAACCTGGTATATACATCGGTAACGTAGTTTGAGAATACCTGAGCTTTACCATAATCTTTGTTCACCAATGACGCATCACTTCTGTCTACCCATAACGCTGTCATGCTCCCACTTCTTTTAGCCTGTTGTTTTATGCATGAATATAGGTGTTTTGTGTATTCCATAGACTCCTTTACTGGCTTCTCTTCATACAGTCTTCTAGATTTCTGACTACCTTTAAAGCCGTTTCAATAAGCGGGATTCCGGTTTTATTGTTCAATGTACTGAAGCTGTAAAGTTTATAACTTCTTACATGTTCGTGCTCCAAATATTCGATCTTGCCTGAACTGACAAGTCGTTGTTGATAACGATATGTAAAACAGAGACTAGAAGTGTATGGTTACTCTCATATATATATATATATATATATATATATATATATATACTCATATAATCAAGCTTTGAGACGTCATCGTTATAATGGGTTAATACGAAATGTAATAAGGATAATACAGAGTCCGGATCGTGTCTAGTTACTTATTTTACATGTTGCACAAGGGTAATTGTAATAATCGGGTTAATTATTTTGCAAAAGAATATTTTGACAATTCAGTCATCAGACTTTCCCAGTCCACTAAAGGTGCATTAATGTCCCTCAAAACTAAACATCGACCATTTAATGACCAAATGTTGAGCTTGTCTAATAAAACCTCATTAATGTCACGGTTCGGGCTGAGATAAACAAAGCCAATCTGCAGCTCTCTTCCTTTGCACTTCAAGCGGGAACTGATTCGCAGATTCTACTCTCATGGGATATGTTGTCGATAGCGATAAAGAGGATAGTATTTCTAATGGATCAGGTTACTCCTCTTCATTTACGCTTATGGATCACGTCTACTCTAGCCAATGTGAAGTTTTCAGAATCAAGAACTTCATTGTGTACAGATGAAGCCAGCCATAGTTCTATGATGGAAATTACGTCCGGCTTAGTTGAGTCTACCTGTACACGTAGCTCCGATCTACTGTTAAGTAAGCTCCGGGTACTTGTTTAGCATACTGAAATACAATTCAAACTTCATGCTGCACCCAAAGTAGCTTTGGCATCAATTTCTGTGGAAGCTTCACTATCTTAGAATTTATAATTCTGAGGTCCTTTTTGACGGCGTCTAACCTTAGTTTTAGTTACTTTTCGGCCTCTCGTTTATCTAATACGGTTCACTAATCATAAGTCTTTACGAACAAAAACTCCTGAACCCTTCAGTCTACGTCGACTTTGTAGCATTAAGTCTTTTTCACTGGGAATTTTAAATATTACATTTAGGAACCTAGTTTGGTTTTCTTGTGAGTCCGGTAAGTCTTTTGGTCTATAAACTGTCAGTAAGTTGACTCTAGGGTGGTCTCGAGTCATTAGCGTATTTAGCGGACCTTTTATTTACCTAATATTATCCTCGAAGCGAATTTCACTCTGTGAAAGATGAGTAACCTGTCACTGTGATCAGTCTTCAGTTTCGAAACTACCGTTTTGGTAACTGGAACTTCTTTAACTATGTTTGGTCTTTTTTTCACTATTTAAACTTATTCGTCAGCTTTCACTAAATTGACAATCCTAGCAGCGTTGCACACAGTGATTCACGACGACTTGGGTGGTCATATTGCTTTTTCTACTGGAGACCTACTTAACCTTACGATCAGATTCCTTAACTGTTTTTTGGCTGCCGCCATTTAGAGGACGGATCACTGAAGATACCTGCTTTCTTGAGTTTTCGTTCCTCAAAGACCTGTTTCAGTCAGCCTTTTCTACTTCGTCTTATTAGAATCATTCAACGCTAACCTTAATTGGGATGTCTGTACATGAATCCATGTGTTAACGGAGCAGGCATTATTTCAACTATCTCGATGTTGCTCGCTAACATGCCTTCTGGCGACGTTCATGATTGCAATAACATCGGATAGTAAGCTCTTTGCTTACGAACGGCATTCATGGCACAACCAAACATTCCTTTTCGCTGTACCGTTTCAAAGCTGCATGTGTCAGATTTGTGCAAACTACGTGGTACCACCATTTGCAGTCATCACGCTGTATACCACTCCAACATGGTATCAACACCCGAAATGCATTTACACGTGAAGACAAAACTGACTCTTATGTTCAAATATACAGAAAATATGAAACTGATAGATCCTATAAAACATAGATTTAAAATTACACCTAGGAAAAAACAGTACTTTTAGTGTTACTACATTTACTAAAATTTAATCCAATTAGAGTGAAAAAAATAGTAGTAGTTTTCATGTGTGATAGCTAATAAAACTATAAATAAGCTCAGTAAGGAGATATACCAATCTCCGTTTTAAATAGCGTGTGATAAAAAAAACCTTCATTTGCTGATGTTTTTGAAAGAAAATTTATTACTTATATACTAATATACCAATCTGTGAGTGAAGTTTCGATGACTGAAGATTAGAGGAAAAGCCTCCTGCAGGCCGTTATTTCCACTTGCAACAAGAGGCATGCGCTCTACAAACTAGCAAATGCGCTGGGTCGGGATCGGGTAAGCCTTGAGCAGGCTAGAGAACGCTTATGTAACGCTATATGTAACGAAATCCTCCCTGTATATGAACAAGAGAGTTAGACGCAGGGTCGAACCAAGGCGACCTGTTGAATCAAATAATAGTGCGATCAGGAAAGCAAAGGCGAAAGTTTTGAGGGGATTGATGCACACCAATCCCAGAAAGGCGGCACATGCGGTGCTGCCTGGTTCATGGAAAACTCTCTATAAAGGAGACTGAGCCTACCTGTCAAGCTTCGGGGAATTTCGGTGTGATCTAATTTCGAGCACCAGTACTGCCGATGACCGTCCGGCAGCGAAACTGTCGGACAATCATTGGGAGTTAGTGTGTCCAATAGAGACCTCAGAAGTGTTTATTTCGTTGAAGCGTATGGGCAATACTGCCCCAAGGCTTATGTGTATATATATATATGGTATAAATTATAATACTTGTATTCATTTCAAATATTCATTTTATCATATATTTTGGAAATAAGATATTACATTTTTTGCACAAACATTTATCTCTATAGCATAGAGCTTGTAATGGGCTAACTGTACAGGGGAGGCAAGATCCTCCTATACAAATGTCAGGACGCACAGTGAAAAGTAGCATTCCACCAAATCTACCAAATGGTTCACTGGTCGCATCTTCAAACCATCTGGACTCAAACCAAAACTCCTGTTCATCTTCTTCAACAAGACAAGGTTTTCCACGTCAAATTACTGATTACAGAGCAATCATTAATCAAGAAACACGTTTACCCTTAGAAGAAAATCATCCTTCAGAAGAAGTATGTCTTTAGATTCTTAGTGTTCTATGAAATTCCAACCTTCTGCTGAATTCCTCATCACCTCTATCTTTCTCTTTCTAAATTTACCTCACTGAATTATACTTCCTGAATAACATCTTCGAACCCTAATCTCTCCGATTACTGCGAATACTTTTACTACCTCTACTACTATGGGATTTGAATTGACAGTAACATATTTGTGCTTATGTGCTAATGTGGTATGGGAACTTGAACTGATCTAGTTACGTACGAAGTTCTACGTTGTAACTGGCTGAGACTCTTTGTATAGAAAATATATGATACCGATGTTTACGGACTTGTTACATTTTGTCAGCTGACAGATGTTATTCCAGCTCTCTGTTTTTAAGGTTAAATTACTTTAACCTGATGTACCAATTTGGCTGCAAACATTTATGGAACACATTTCTAAGCCCATAATAATGTATAAATTATTCGAATTTTCAAAATATAATTTGTTTTCCTCAGCTAAAAACATTACCATTAAAATACAGCTGCTTTCGGGAGTTTCAAATTGAAAATTACTATCCACCAAGTATTTTAATAAGCATCAACACTCAGTAAAATAGGAAAACCATATCGTAAATCGTTAATTTGCAGAATATCAGTCCATCATATCGAACTGGAATGTTCCTGTTGCAAAACATCAATCCATTGTCACTATTCATGCGTTTCATACAAATTCCATTGTGTTCTAACTCTTCCTTTCTTGATCTTCCCCCATCTTCTGCTGCCAGACATTACGTTGACAATCACGTCATATACTACTTATAAGTAGCTCGCACCACAGTATAACATGGCATGTTGATCGAATAATGATTGGCTGTTCTCGATCATTCAAACAGTGATTGAATATACTTTATTCTGTTTAGTCTTTTTACATTTGTAATTATTCTTACAAATAAAACATCTATCATCTTCATGAGTAAATATTTTTTAAATTTCAGCAAAAAAATTTCTCATTTACATTCCATGACTCACTATTTGTTGATGTGATCACTTAATTATTAATCACTGAAAAATAGTTATTTACGTTTAAAAACACTGATAACAACAAGAATTGACACTAATCTTTGCATTACAAAGTTTATTTAAGTCAGTTTTACACTTCAAGATCAAATGCTGATTGAATAACTCAATTATTAAAAGGACAGTCTTCCAATAAACTTAATAACTGCCGATAAAAAATTGAGGAGTAAACTGTTGTTTGTATTTTTAATAAATCTTCACAAAGTGACAATGTTTAACTTACATAAAAGTGAACTATGTGATCATTTTACCAAAATCAGTTAAAGTTAGATGTGTACCGGTTGGAATTAAGCACAACATAATAATAATAATATGATTACTTAGTTTGGAAAACTAAACAGTCGAAAAATGTTATTTCATTCATCTTTCAATGCCCACTGCAAATAAATACAATATTTTGTGTCTCGTACCCAATTATGATGTTAAATATTTTGATAAATCTTTAAATCGCATAAAAGCATTCATGACGTGATGATCGTTCATAAGAAAAAAGTCCTTGCAAATACTGGCCAATCAGTGATTATCGCAACTCGTTAGTTTAGTAAAGAAAGCTTTAACGTTTTGAATTGATGCATAGTAGTTTCTAGTTTAAAGCATAGACGTCAAACATTCAAATGTAGGTTAATCAGTCGATAAGTCCCAAAGAGAACAAGATGCAAGTCCTAAAATCATATTAAAAGCATGAAATACAGTAAAATCGGAATCATTTTTGAAAGACATATAATTATTCTTTTTTCCACAGTTGAATTTACCAGCTGATCGTAGCTAGACCAGCATTGGAAACTTGGAAGCGCTGACCGGCTGTTTTGTCCCAGTATGCGACTTCTCAGCAGTGCGCATCCGCGACACTGCACGCTCAACCTCTTAACCATTGTGTATACTGTACTTTAATCAGCCCATAACTTTGCACAGTCTTCATCCATTGCCTGAGGTGGATAACAGTCTCTCAACCAACATAAATTGAACTCCATCTGTCAAGGCTTTTCCATATATATTAATCCAGGAATGCATCTTGACGTTGATCACTAGTGAGCTTATGATTGCTCTAGTTAGAAAGCTTATTCTTCCAAGTTTTTAATGGTGGTCTGGTTAGGGTGCTCAGTTCGTGATTTCAGCCTTGAAAGTCATACAATCTCCACAAGTCTGCTCTACAACTAATTATTTCAACTTTCTGTTTAAATCAAAAAAAAAATTATAAACTTAATAAATTCTGCTTTATTTAAACTATTTTTTTTTACAGGAACGTTTATTAAAGCCATTAGGTGGTTATTTAGGCTATACAGGTGAATGGCGAAGTTTAGCTTTAACAATTTCACGTGTAAGTTTTGATTTGTTTCGTAAAGTTTTTGACTAATTACATGTTGTACAAACACTATCGTATGTTGAAGCATCAGAAATTGACGAATTTCTAGAAGGGAATATTTTACTCCTAATTCTTCTGAATTTCATTGATTCAAAATGCATTGCAGTATTTTGTGAAGGTGCGGTTCTGACAAGCCTTTATGATTTTTATGTTGTGTATATACTGATTATATATATATATGATCAGTCAAATTTTTCAGTAAACATTATCCAGTTAGTAAGTAAGTACATTTTATCAAAGCTGTTTCCATATGGCTATTAGTTATTTGCTTGGACTAATTAGCATGACAACATTATTGGGTAATAATAGTGAGCTAAGGAGAAGTGGCCAAATGGGAAGGCCATTTGATGACTATCAGAAAGTGTCATCAAAGATGAGTACTATCATTGCTCAAGAAATGACTTTATTTTCTAGGGAAGTAAATATTATTCGGCAGCCACATAGACTTTCTCTTATGCTCCTGCTTGCTTACTCAAGTAGCCACGTTTTGGGAGTTAGCGCCAAGGCACGCTCAGATATAGGACATTGTACATCATAAAAGTTATGTTCGAGATAAAATAAAGTGAATTAACTAACAATGTCTGTTTATACAAATTTACAATTGTGTGTATATTTCCAAAACATGGCACCATTTTTTTGTTCAAACGAAGATAAAGTATTTTAAACATTGGAGATAGTGGCTATAGTTAAGGAGTGATAGCCACTGCAGAGCACTTTATTCGATGAACGGTTAGAAAGCCGAAAATAAATGACTACATAACATAAATTCTGTGGTTTGGAAATAACTGCATCCATAAGTTACCCTTCTTCAAATTCTCAACATTCTGTTGCTGCAGTACAGTCAGTCAGTTACAACGTAGAACGTCGTACATGAGTAAATAAGTTCACGTTTCCATACCCCATCAACACAGAGACGCAACTGTCAGTTCAGATCCCATAGTAGTAGAGATAGTAGAAGAAGTAGCAGTGATTGGAGAAGATTAGGGTTCGAAGATATGATTCGAGAAGTATAATTTAGTAGGATAAATTTAGAAAGAGAAAGATAGAGATGAGGAGGTATTCAGGAGGTCAAAATTTGTGAGAGCACAATGAATAAATGCACCTGCGCTATGGCAAACGATTTTGAGCCATGTCGTTCAAGGTCTTTAATCATCGGTTACTATCGTCTTGTGGACCCCAATCAAGTAGCCTACATCTACCAACATGACTCAGTCCACTTATCAGTGACTTCATGGATTTCTGCCATGTTTTGGTTTGGCCGCCCCTAACTTTCTCCCAACCTACTCTTACGCCACAAAACATAGCTCGTCGAGGCATTTCGGTGGTCGGGCATTCGAAACACACGTCTCAATCACCTCAACTGATGAAGTTTTAATACTTTATCAGTTGATCTACGATCCTTATCTAGCTATAGTATTACTTACTTGGTTGTCCCAGAATACATGAGCAATTCTTCAAAGACATCTATAATCGAATACTAATAACCTATGAATGTCCTCTACTCTTACCGGCCATGTTTCGCATCCATATAGCAGGACCGGGCAAATTGCTGCATAGTACACTCGTCCTTCGGTTGGCAAACGGATATCTCGCCTGCACCATAGCTGACGCAACTTGTCAAAAGCCAGTCGAGCCTTCTGTATCCGTGCTGAGATTTCGTCAGTTACCAGGCCTTCAGCACGGATGAGACTCCCTGCTGCAGTACACTAATTTTTTTAAAATTATTTTGTTATAATTCTGTTTGTGCTGTTGTTCACTGAAAATAACTTATCTATTTAAAACATTGTTATACTAAGAATTTCAAGGCTATTATTATCATTATATATTTAAAATAATAATATTTTAGGATATATTCCTTCAAAATCCAAATGTTCGATGGGATGATATAATCGGTTTAAGTTCTGCTAAACGTCTTGTAAAAGAAGCAGTGGTTTATCCAATAAAAGTAAGTTTATTTACCAAATTTGTTTGTACAACGTTGGCTTATTAATTAAAGAATATTGTCTTCCACTAGAAAGTGAATAGTTCAAAATCAGTTTCATCTAATTTAGTTTGAGAAGTTACATAACACTGTCACTAACACTTACACAAACAATGTTGATAAATACGTTAAACAAAGAAACTGATGAGAACAATGTTTGTGTGTACTGCACAGTAGTTCGCTCCATCCTACTGTATGGCTGCGAAACATGGCCAGTCACGGTTGAAGATATTCGTAGGTTGCTTGTTTTCGATCATAAGTGTCTCCGAAGCATTGCACGTATATCCTGGGACAACCGAGTAAGCAATTCTGTTTGTTAGGAAACGCGTCCTAGGCAAAGATGATAGGTCAATAGATGAAGTAATAAAACTTCATCAGTTGAGCTGGTTGAGATATGTGTTGTGTATGCCTAACCACCGACTACCTCGTCGAGTTATGTTTTGCGATTTAGGAATAGGTTGGAAGAAAGTTAGGGGCGGCCAGACCAAAACATGACAGAAATCCATGAAGTCATTGACAAGTGAACTGATTCATGTTGGTAGGTGTCGACTACCTGGTTGGGGTCCGTGAGATGATAATAATCGATGGTAAGAGATCCTGAATGACATGTCAGTTTTTTTCATGAAACCTTGATGAATAAATAAAATTGTACAAATCAATAGTTTTAATTCTATTCTAATGGTGACATATCAGAACAAGGCTGTTTTTTTTTACAGTTATACTCATCTTTAAAAATTAACTGTATTTGTAATGATTCAGATTATTCCATCGATATTAGTTGGACTGAAATTGAACCAGTCTTGTTTGGAAGATGTTTATCTTGGGCTGATTTCTTTGATATATTAACTGCACAATGACACAAGTTCATACTGAATAGATGATACATTGTGGCTATAACCCTGGAATCCAGGACGCATGTTTCATCTAACCCAAGGACCAGTGTTAGTCGATAAATTTATAAGTGGGTTGTTGTGAAGATTGTTAAGTTTTATTTGTAACCATGAATCGATCAATGTTAGACCATCATTAGAAACCTGGAAGCACTGGACGGCCGTTTCGTCCTGGTATGGGACTCATCACAACAACCCCGCAATGCAATTACATGTGTTCACTAGTGACTAGCTTGGTGAGGAATCTTCTCCGAGTTCTAGTGGGAAGTTGTGACCAGTGAAGTTCAAACCTGTTCGGATGTATACAGTGTATGAGGATGCACAACTCCGTGAATTTGATCAAGTTAGACATTAACACCGTTAGATGCCGGCCCAGCGGTCTAACGGTTAGGGCGTTCGCGCACAATACCGAAGGTTCTGGGTTCGAGTCCTGCGGGGTGCAGGATTCGTGGATGCGCACTGCCACTGATGAGTCCCATACCAGGACTTGACGGCCATCCAGTGCTTCCAGGTTTCTAATGGTGGCCTAACATTGATCGACTAATAGTTACAAATAAAATTTATAAATGAACTTCGATTCTGAAATGTGCGTAAATTCTTAGCTGACGGGTTTCAAATAATGCAAAAGAGATATCCTAGATTCCATTATTAATCATAGTTTATTATTTCTACATTATTTCCCATGTCTAATCGTATTATAAATGTATACAGTACTACAATGTGTAGTGTTGTACTATATTCTTTTCTTTTCGGTAAATAAACCGATAAAAGAGGGAAAAAAACGGGGAAACAAACCAAACAAATCACAAACCAAATAGTTAACCTCTTCTCAAGTTTTTCAATCTGTTTCATAAGAATAATAGGAAGACAAATTAGTCAATACAGTTTTAGGAGATAAATCCAGTGAATATCGTTAAGTGAGCTGTAATGCCCCAAATACTTAGAAAACTTATAAAAGGAAATATCAGCCTTATAGTTGACAGATGTTTTGGTTGTGAAATCAGAAAACCTACTCTAACAGTATATTAGCCAATAGTTACGTTTGATCATTTGGATTGGTAGAGAGTTCAGATCAGTGTATGAATCAGAAAAAAAGCACGAAGAAGAGTGAACCGACTATTCAAGTAAGCGAATTGAATTAATTTATTTACATTTAACAATCAAAGTGATCGGTGACAATGATCAACGAATTATGAGTCAGATAATTCGACAGTGGCAACTAGAAGTAATGTGGTGCACGCTACTTATAAGTAGTATATGACGTGAGTGTCAACGTAATGTCTAGCAGCAGCAGAAGATGGGGGGAAGATCAAGAAAGGAAGAGTTAGAACACAATGGAATTTCTATGAAACGCATGAATAGTGACAATGGATTGATGTTTGGCAACAGAAACAGTCCAGTTCGATATGATGAACTGATATTTTGCAAATTAACAACGATTTACGATATGGTTTTCCAATTTTACTGAGTAACTCTGTAATTTTCATTAAATACAATCGGTTGCCCCACCTGTGTTCTCCTTCACTACAGTAACACTATGAGATATTGAATGAGTTACAACAACGGGGAAATAAAGCTAATTCAAGGACACCATGCCTAGTGTGAGACTAGGTAGGACCCTAATTGGATTTCAAAAATACATACAATCAAGTAACATAATGAAAAGATTCCAAACCATTTTATTTTGATTATTAGGGAAAAATTGTAGTTTTTAAATGTATACATACCATCATGAATTAACATTATTTGATTATTTTTTAATGTTACAGTACCCTCAGTTGTTTGCAGGAATATTATCACCTTGGAAAGGATTGCTACTCTATGGACCTCCAGGTAATTTACATAAAGTCTATACAATTTCATGAACTATTAGCAATAAAACATGACTCAAGAATTTATCCTTTATCCTTTTTATAGCGCAATAGAGTACAATGACGTCTATAACTAAATTTATTAGCTATTTACTCTACAGAATGTTGTTCTTTAAAGTGAATTGAATGGAAGGTAGAAAGAAGGCCAATATTAACGTCCAACCTTCTAACCCCTAGCATTATAATATAATCTAGGAGTTGTTGAGTTATTTCGACTAGAATGTCCATACTGTAACTTGTTCGACAGAATTCGATCAGTATTATTCGATAGTGGACATTACTACTCAAGGATTAATCAATGAATGTAAAATATCTCGTGAGATCAGTTACGCCACGATTAGTCCAGTGATAACGACTCACTGTTTAGCTGGATGTGACGTTTATTCTTATATCAAATAGGTTACAACAGTTCCCTTAAGACTTCCCGTACTTAATGTAACTCGATCGTGATCTCATTACAATATAAATTTTTTTCGGGCAGGGTTTTGGAGGCTTTTGTTTCTACACATTTGAAATCATCAATCAATCATTGTTAGACCACAATTAGAAACCTGGAAGCACTGGACGGCCGCTTCTTCCTGGTATGGGACTCACCAGTGGCAGTGCGCATCCACGACTACTGCACCTCGCAGGATGCGCACTGCTGAGGAGTCCCATACCAGGACGAAACGGCCGTCCAGTGCTTCCAGGTTTCTAATGGTGGTCTAACATTGATCGATTCATGGTTTCAAAAAAAAAAAAAAATGTGTAACTTAACAATCTTCACAACCCCGTAATGCAAATAAAATATGATTTTTTTTTTTTTTCTCTAACTCTTAGGCACAGGAAAGACTTTACTTGCTAAAGCTGTTGCGACTGAATGTAAAACAACATTTTTTAATATTTCTGCATCGACAATTGTTAGTAAATGGAGAGGTGATTCTGAGAAATTGGTTCGTGTAAGTTTCGTTGATTTTTATTCATCTAACCACCGACTACTGCCTCGACGAGCTATGTTTTGTGGTGTAGGAGTAGGTTGGAAGAAGAAAGCTAAGGGCGGCCAGACCAAAACATGGCAGAAATCCATGAAGTGACTGACTAGTGGACTGAGTCATGTTGGTAGATGTAGACTACCACCTGATTGGGGTCCGCGAGATGAAAGTCACCAGTGGTTAGAGACCTTGAACGACATGGCTCAAAATCGTTTGCAATGGCGCAAGTGCATCCATTCTTTGAGTTCTCTCAAATCCTAATCTTCTGGATAAGTCAGCACCTCTACCTTGTCTTTCTAACCTTATTTCATTTAATTATACTTCTTGAATAATATCTTCGAACCCTAGTCTTCTTCATTACCATTAATACCCCTACTATCTTTATCACTATGGGATTTGATTTGACATCTGCGTCTTTGTGCTAATGTGGTATGGCAACATGAACTTATGTACATACGTACGAAGTTCTACGTTGCAACTGACTGACTATTTATCTATCATGGTAGTTGCATCAAACCTTTTTTGTATTTTAAAGCTGATTTGAACATTTGCTTCTCATCTCTTGATAAAATCAGCGTTTATTAATGATTTCTGAAGTATATAAAATCCTAGTTACTAATTTCAAAAGTCTACATTTTTGAATCTCGTTCAAATTACAGGTACTTTTTGAATTAGCTAGATTTCACGCTCCTTCAACCATATTCTTAGATGAGTTGGATTCGTTAATGTCACAAAGAGGTTCCATATCAGGTTATAGTTCTTCTAGTGGAGGGAATTCAAATCTGTCATTTGGAAATGAACATGAAGGATCACGTAGAATGAAGACAGAATTACTAATGCAAATGGATGGTCTAGCAAAATCTGATGATCTTGTCTTTTTACTGGCTGCTTCTAATTTACCATGGTAAAGTTGCATTGAATGTTATGAATATTTAATTCAAAATGTGATTATGTTATTATCAAATATTATGAATTTTCACGCGTTCAAGTTGTCCGCATTCTGTTTTATACTACTCATAAGTAGTCCTTCCAAAATTGTACAATTTTTAAGCTTTCGATAATTTTACTTCGAAGCTCTTATCGTCATTGTAGAAAATATTATCAGAAGAATCTTCTCATGAATGTGATCATCGTAAAAGTATTTCAAAAGAGATAAATCAGTCATTTCTCATGACAGGCTTCAAATTTGTTTACATGTATCGACTGACATCACGTCGTCGAACTGACGATTCATATATAAAGTATATCAGACTAAAACAAAATTCAGTAACAATTTCGATGCACGTAGTAATAAATAAGCCATTATGAAAACTGAAAACAGAAGTATTTTAAAACTATCTATCCTACAATAAACACGAAAGCTCTCCTAATTAAATTTACATGTACCCAGTATCTGAAGAAATAGCAAGGATGAATATAATCACTAGTGAATTATTCTGAAACGTGATTTCTGGCGTAAAAAAATAGGAAACTATGAAAAGTGTCTGACCGATGATATCGCACAATATTACAAATTGATTAGAGTTACAATTGTAAACCACAGTAAACCGCTTAAGTAGCCTAAAGACTAGGCACTCTAGAAGACCTGAATTTGATCGCAGGTGTGTTTGTGCGTCAGCGATTCTGAGAAGTTTCATATTAGAATGAAATAGCCATCCAGTGGTTTCTCAGACAGACAGATACAACGCAGAACTTCTTACGTAAGTACATCAGTTCAGGTTGCCATGCCCACTCAGCACAGAGACGCAACTGTCAGTTCAAATCCAAGAGTTATAGCAATAATAGAAGTATTAGCAGCAATGGAGAAGATTAGGGAGCGAAGATATGATTCGAGAAGTATAATTCAGTGAGATAAATTTAGAAGGACAAAGGTAGACATGATGAGAAATGCAGAAGCTTAGAATTTCATAGAACACAAAGAGTGGATGCACCTGCGCCATTGCAAACGATTATGATCCATGTCATTCAAGGTCTCTAACCATCGGTTACTATCGTCTCGCGGACCTCAACCAGGTAGCCTACATCTACCACTTGTCAGTGACTTCATGTTTTGGTTTGGCCGCCCCTAGATTTCTTCCAACCTACCCCTACACCACGAAATATAGCTATTCGTGGCAGTCGGTGGTTAGCCATACGTAACAAATGTCCCAACCACCTCAAATGATGAAGTTTCACTACTTCATCTGTTGACTTACCGTACCTACCTAGAACTCGTTTCCTAACGACAGGATTGCTTATACGGTTGTCCCATGATACACGAGCAATGCTTCAGAGACACCTATGATCGAAGACTAGTAACCTACGGGAGTCCTCTACTCTTAACAGCCAAGTCTCTCATCCGTACAGTAGGACGGAGCGAACTGTTGCACAGTACACTCGTCCTTTAGTCAGCAAACGGATATCTCGCCTGCGCCATAAGTGACGCAGGTTGGCAAAAGCCAATCGAGCCTTCTGTATCCGAGCTGAGAATTAGTCAGTCACCAGGTTTTCATTGGTTATCTAAGGTCAGACTGTGATACATACTGCAAGAAGATACTGTGGCGTTTTCTTTCCTATAATTCAGTCATAATTCCAAGTGTTTTCTGGAATATGAACTCAGTAGTCAATGACACTTACTCTATCAGAGTCTAATCAATTATTCTGACTATTAATCACATTCATACTTAAATAAACTTTATTATTAATCAATAATTGTTCATTAATCAGTTTACTACTAGTCAACAATGTAAATATTACACTCATAAATGCACATATTTGTCGGTCATTTTTGAATGATCTTGATATTTGATTGTGTCTTCATCAGAAAAAGGTTGCAATTAAAAACCGCCTGTGTATTGCTTATCATATTCGCTTATGAAACTGGATATCCATTACAAATTACATCCATCCTAATAACTGAATAGTTTGAACAAATTGATATTGCTTGTTATTCTATGAAGTTATTGTTAAGTACTTTACGGGGATTCATTTTCTAGAAGATCCACTTTTGCGACTACTGAACTTCTTATGATTGAATTCGATCTCATGTGAATATATTCTCATTGCAATTGCATAATATTGATTATGAATTCGTCATACAAACCAATGATTTCATTTGTGATTGTTTGATATGCAATAAAATTCTGAATCAAAAAACTGATTTAAAACACATTTATTAGTTGGTATATTAATCGTGCATCAACTACGGTAGAATAATTGATAAAACCAGCCGGCACCGGATTATAGTTTTTCCTTGTTATAAGATTTTATAGACCAGACAACATTCCATCAGAGGCAATGGAAGCAAACGTGTAAGCAACTGCAAATATATTTCACATTCTCTTCAGCAAGATTTGGAGTGAAGAACACGTACCGAACAGACTGGAAAGAGGGATATCTGAGCAAAATACCAAAGAAAGGCGATCTCAGCAAGTGTGAGAACTACATAGGCATCACTCTTCTCTTAATAACAGGTCAAGTTTTCAACAGAGTGTTGCTAAACAGAATGAAGGATTTTGTAGACGCCCAACTTCGAGATCAACAGGCTGGATATCGTAAGGATCGATCGTGTAATGATCAAATTGAAACATTACGGATCATCATTGTGGAACAATCAATTGGATAAAACTCACTACTCTACATCAACTTCATTGACTATGTGAATGTATTTGATAGCGTGGACAGGAAAACACTATGGAAGCTTCTTCGACACTATGGCGTGCCTGAGAAGGTAGTCAGCATCATACGGAATTCTGACGATGGATTAAACTGCGAAATCAAGCACGGAGGACAACTGATAGATTCTTTCGAAGTGAAGACTGGTATCAGGCATGGTTGCTTACTTTCGCCTTTTCTCTTTCTCCTGGTGATCGACTTGATTACGAAGACGTCGACATCTGGAGGGAAACACGATATTCAGTGGACAGCTAGGACCGAGCTGGGTGGTCTGGACCTCGCAGATGACGTGGCTCTTCTATCTCACACGCAACAACAAATACAAGAGAAGATAACCAGTGCAGCAGCGGATCTCAATATACGTAAACAGAAAAGCAAGATTCTACGATACAACACAACATGCACCAACCAAATCACTGTTGATGGACACGCCTTGGAGGACGTGAAAGTATCATCGACAGTCAAGGTGGATCCGATGCAGATGTGATGTCGCGGATTGGCAAAGCAAGGGCTGCATTTCTACAATTGAGAAATATCCAAAAAAATATCAATCAACACCAAAATCAGGATTTTCAATACAAATGTCAAGAAAATTCTACTGTATGGAGCGGAAAAGAACTACTAAAGCCATCATCCAGACGATGAAAGTCATCGCAAAATACGTCGGATTCGTTGGCCAGACCAGATTCCAGTGGAGGAGGAAATCAGGAAGAAGTCGATAGTACAAACACTGCGAAAAGCACCATACTGCGTCACAAAACAAGCACTCACATTGAACCCTCAAGGTCAAAGGAAAAGAGGAAGGCCAAGGAACACATTACGACGAGAAATAGAGAAAGACATGAGAAGAATGAACAAAAACTGGCAAGATCTGGAACCGGAAGCCCAGGACAGAGTCGGCTGGAGAGAACTGGGGTGAGGCTCATGCTCCATTGGGGGTAACAGGCGTAAGTAAGTAAGTAAAAGTAAAGTAAGCCAACTCTTGACTGCCCTATGAAAATAGATGCGAGTGCCCTTAATTTTTAACTACTCTGTTGAGGTTTAATGCTAGGATAAAACATTTGTTTAATGTACAATGGCTCCAAATTAAAACAACCCATGCATAAGACCACTTACAATTGAAGCTAGTATCCCTCGTTAAGAAACGATACTTCATTTCTTGCTTGAATTAATATTATCTTATCCTATAAGTCCTGTATACTATTGCATTTACAGGGAATTAGATCATGCAATGCTTCGTCGATTAGAGAAAAGAATTCTAGTTGATTTACCAAATAAAGAGGCACGAATGCATATGTTTGAATCATTTTTGCCACCGGTTATTGGACATGGTACATCAGGTGGATTACAATTAAAATGTTTTCTGGATTATGATGTAGCCGCGGAAGTAAGTTCAAGGCTTTTTTTGTCAATCTTAACATCACAGATTGAATTTGTTCATCATTCATTATACTTTAAATGGATGCAATTATTGCAGTATCTATTTTTGTAGTTAAATGTCTTTACAAGTCTCTGTTTTTTTTCATAATTTGATGCATCGTTTATTTAATGAGGTTAATGTACTTCTGTGGAACACCTCTCAATGACAGACACTGCCGCAGAACTTCACGATCAACAGAGTCAAATGCCGCCTTTAGGTCCAGGAAGACGACTATTGTAGGACACCTAAATGTGTGTCTGTGTTCTAGGACCTGTCGTAGTGTGAAGATGTGGTCTACACAACCACGTCCAGGTCGAAAACTAGCCTGGTTTTCTCTAGTCTGCTCTTCATGAGCTTTCGTTAAGCGTTGGAGTATTACTGAGGCCAATATTTTAGAAACAATATTAGTTAGACTGATTCCCCTGTGATTGTCACAAGAAGACTTTTGTCCTTTCTTATAGATTGGGACAATCAGTGATTGAGACCAGTCGGATGGAATTACGTCCAGTTCCCAGATTCTATCTAAGATCTTAGTCAACCTAGTTGCTAAAACTGGACCACCATCCTTAAATATCTGAAGGGTCAGTCTATCAGGACGTGCAGCAATAACGGTCATTACTAACAAGTCTCGAGTTGATTTGGTTATGGTCCATTCTCGGAATCAATGAAGCGTGTAACGGAAATTAGATAAAAAATAACTTCATTTATGTTTTGTTTTAGATAATATCTCTCACAGACAATCTGTCCGATAAGAATAAAAGCGATTGATATGTACTTGTGTCATAATGGCTATCCACACGGAATTCATATACACTAATCGAGACCGATCGAATTTCAATTAAAAGCAAACAATTTAAAGGCATTGTTGACATTGAAAAGTGGTCAAAAATCACTAAAACACTTTTGTTTCTCTTATCTCTACAAATATACATTTCACGACAAGTCAGGTTCATTTAGATTAATGATTCTTATCTCTACATACTACTCCTCCTAATAACAATCATGTGTCAGCTTGTGGCTTTGTTGGGTAAGAATTCGCAAAGTACTAATGTGAAACTGTGTTCACAGTGAGGAAGGTATCATTGACTGTATTTATTGACGGTCACGATGTACCACTGACTAACGTAACCATCGGTTTAATAATAAAACTCCAAATGTCAGAACTCAAAGACTTTTGTCTTGGTCGTGGATGTAAATGTTTGAAGCAGTTTTCCAGTGCCTCGTGAATTCGAGCGGCTAACTGTGTTAGTTAGTCAGTTCATGATACTCTATTTATCTGATTATTTTATAAGTATTCAAAGATTCCTTTCTTTTTTCTCAACTAAATAATAATTTTAGTTAACTGAAGGTTACTCTGGTTCAGATATACGTCTAGTGTGTAAAGAAGCAGCGATGCGTGTTGTTAGGAAAATATTTGACGTCTTGGAAAATTGTTCTAGTGAAAGTAAGTAAGCGGTTTTTGTATAATTTTTTGGGGGTAAATTAATAGTGTATTTTCCGTTCTCATACAGTAATATTATAACTTGTACAATTTCATAACCTTGAGCATAGAAGTGTTAACCACTGGGCCGACATCCAACAGTGTTAATGTCTAACTCTGATTGATCTAGGGATTTTGCGCGACCTCACCCATTTGTCTTTGGTAGTTACTGCCTACACCCGACAGGGTTGAACTCCATTGGTCACGTCTTCTCAACTAGAACTTCGAGGATTTTCTCACAAAGCTAGTCTCTAGTGAGCAGCACTGTACAAAACACAAATCTCTAAAGCTCTACCTGAAAATATCGTAACAGTGCTCACTATTGACTAGCTTCGTGAGGAAATTCTCGGAGTTCTAGTTGGGAAGACGTGATCAATGGGATTCAACCCTCTCGGGTGTAGGTAGTAACTACCAAAGACAAATGGGTGAGGTCGCGCAAAATCCGTAGATCAATCAGAGTTAGACATTAACACTGTTGGATGCCTGCCCAGTGGTTAACACTTCTATGCCCAGTGGTCCGATGGTTAGGCGTTCGTGCACAATACCGAAGGTCCCGGGTTCGAATCCTGCGAGATGCAGGAGTCGTGGATGCGCACTGCCAATGATGAGTCCCAAACCAGGACGAAACGGCCGTATTTCAGTGCTTCCAGGTTTCTAATTGTGGTCTAACAATGATTGATTGATGATTAGAAATGTGTAAAAAATATATATAAACTAGCACTTCAGAGAAATACTCTTTTGACTGTCTATACATTTCTAAAACCTAGTTTTGACTATAAACATTTATCATGGAAATAATTTTCACGTATTTTCAGTGTTTTCAGATATGTAGCCACAACTGCACAGTGTCTTGAACGAATAATTTTACAGCTACTCAACTACGTACTGGTATTTTGAACAGCTAAATTCAGCTATCAGTCCAATTGTATCTGTCACATACAGGAATTAGAAATCCTAAAATATGTTTTATAAAGACTATAATTGTTATATAAATCGGATATTTGTTAAATTTGTCTGAGTTTAGCTTGTAATTTTTAAATAAGTAGTTCTTGATAAAAGAGACTAACTACATGATGTCAGAAAAAGATTTGTTCATTAAATAATTTTTAACCAACCAATTACAAGTGAGCAGAGTACAAAACTGCTGATCTATCGCCTCAAACTGTATAACAGTGAACATTAGGACAGACGCAGAACTTCGTACTTAAGTACATCAGTTCAGGTTGCCATACCACATTAGCACAGAGACGCAACTGTCAGTTCATTTATACTCTATAATCATTCATAATTGTCAAATCTCTAAACCTCCATTTTTGTTCAAACAGATCTACCCAAAACACAAATTCATGTTGATCCAATCACAACTGAAGATGTGAAAGCTGCCATCTCATCGACAATGCCTTCAGCTAGACAATTGGCAGGAAAATATCTAGAATGGCAACAACAGTTTGGTTCTTCTTAATTATAATCTCTATTCCAAATTCAACAATATTGTCAATAGTTTATCTGAAATTATGAAGCTCTGGTCTTCTTTCTTCTTCTTCATTTTTCAGTGTCTTTCATTCATTCATTTTTTTGTTTTGAGTTGTTCCACACCAGTTGATGACCTTCATTTATTTATTTAGGCTGATTATAATATTTGAGAACACTGTATGTAGTAAATTGAAATTGAAAACCATGTGCATTGTACGGACTTGAACAGTTCAATATTCAGTATTCAATATTCAATATATTGCATTAATGTATAGCAAAATGATTATTATTACTTAGTTGATTTTAATTTAATTTCCTTGTTTGTTGTTATCAAAGATTTATAAAACAAAAAAAACAAAACAAAACAATTAAAACAAAATTTATTATTTGTACAATTTATGTGAACTGTATGAAAGAAAACCCTAATAGAAGTTTGTTCTGAATTGATTGTGTACACTCAAGTTTTGTGACTGAAGCTCAACACTGATTTGTGCTACTGATATGTAGATGATTGTTTGCAAACCAACAAGACTGTTAATCGATGCAAAGTGAAATAAAACAGAACTGTAGAAGAAGAATTATCATTTTATTCACCGACGCATTCACTAATCTGAAATCCAGAATAATAATATTGATTATTCAATAATCTAGTGCGTGTGTAAACAGTTCGCAATATCAATATAATATATCAACAGTGAATAATCAATAATAATTTTATTACCGCTCGAATAAAAATTCGGTTTCTCAAAAATTTTGCTTGATTAAAAAGAAAAAATCTAGCTACTCTGAAAGAGATACATTTTTCCCCTGTCAGGTGTAGTCAGTAACTACCGAAGGCAATCAATGAAGTTGCGCAAAATCCTTAGATTGATCAAAGTTAAATGTTCACATTTATGGGTGACGGCTAAGTGGTCCAAAGGATAAGCGTCCGTGCACAAGATCAAAGTTCCTGGTTTAGAATCCTGCAAGTAGCAGGAGTCGTGGACACTCACGGGTGATGAGTCCCATACTAAGATTAAATGGCCATCCAGTGCATCCAGGTTTCCAGTGGTGGTCTAACAGTGATTCATTCATGATTTCAAGATAAAACAGAAGAACTCTAGATATAGTTTTATAAAAATATCATAATACATTTAGTTTGTTCCTTTCCAATGCCCACTTTAAAAGAGTTGCAAATTATGCATCGAAAGACGTTGATTGCCGTTTTGTTAACATATTTGAGTTCTTTTAAAATAAATGCTGCACGTGCTTGGGCATTAACTACACCGAAATACATTCAAACACCACAATATTACGTTCATCGTATAAAAATAGAGTAAATGGTCTTAACCGGTAGAATTGTTTGATTTACATCACTACTAGATTCTCGCTGCAGTTATCATACTGACATTTGTTGCCGATGTATCCAAAAACATTTTTATCAAAGAGCGTTCTTTAATAACGACCTAGCCCAATATATTTTTTGGGCAGTTAGGTGGTTTACCCTTTCTACATACTGTTGAATGGATAAAATATCGAGTTTCAGTATTTTGAATTTTGACCGTAGACCACGTAATTTTTCAGCTTGACACACCTACGTCCCTAATATAGATATTCCCCATTATGACCTTCAGTAAAGGGTGTACGTAAATTTATAACGATTCACTAGTCGAATAGTATCAGCTTAACTCGATAGTATATGAGCTCGAATCGATTCATTGTTATAGAGCGTTCATTACATTGTAAAAAAAAGTCGCTATTCAACGCTTCATGAATTTTGTATGTTATTTCATATTAAAAGTGACTTAACAGATTTCAATTAGAATGAAGAAATCAAGAAAATTTGCTTTGATGGAATATCAAACTTTTTTCAATCTGTATGCTAAAATTTTATTCATATGATTAAAACAGGGTGAGTAGTTAGTGAGCATCACACTAAATTATCAAAGTGACCTTGTTGATGGTCATGTCACATAACTCAAAAAAATACTGGTAAGATTAGAACCTCATTCCCAACTGGATTACTAATTCAGCTCATAGATTTTCATATCAATTACCTGGTGATGAGGGCGTCCAAAATCAAAACATTTTATTTATTCTGAAAAGGTAAATTTTCGAAAAATGACTGATTAGCCGCTTATAAATTAACTTTATCTTGAGCACTGAAGAACCTTCGCGATTTCATGATAAGTTCGGACCGATTTCCTTCGTTCATTTCTTTAAATATTCCTTAATTTCCCTAAGTAATGTAATAAACATCTTTCACTATATTAACCAATTCATTTATTATTCATGCAGACATCACTCTATTTGCTACGAAGTGCTATTGATATCAGTAATTGACTATGAGTGTAAATTGAGTTGTGTTGTTGTTTTTTAAACGATAAAAACTCAAACTACCAACCAAGATAAAAAAAAGCTTTGTTTTTTACTTTGATCCTATGTGAACAGTTCATAGATCAATTTCAAATGTATTGGGAATATTTAACATGAGAATGTTTAGAATACAATGGCATTTTAATCTCTGGGTCGCTCACTTTCCAAATGTGTGAATGTTCAATCTTATTCGTTGTTTCGTTTTATTTTCTGAAATATACCTGGGTGACGCTTATAACCTAATTTGAAACCTATAGCCTGTTTTGGTGATTCTTATTTAGTGACATTGATAAATGCAGCTCTTAAATCTTGTTCATTGTAACGAAACAAAACACATGGAATACCAGTGTACTTGAAAAGTGCACATTTTATTCATATATGTAACAACTGATCAACCATGAATGAATAAATGAATGTAGAACGGAGATGCATTACCGGTCAACTCACTTAAACAAGTATACATCCTAGAAAGAAAAATAATTCATTGAGGCGAAAAAGTAGTATAAACTAAGGAAAAATTAAACATGAGAAAATAGAAAATGTACATCTAATGAAGATCACAGTTAATTTTTTCTGTTCGATGGTTAGGCGTTCGCGCACAATAATACCGAAGGTCCCGGGTTCGAATCCTACGAGGTGCAGGAGTCGTGGTTGCTCACTGCCACTGATGAGTCCTATACCAGGACGAAACGGCAGTCCAGTGCTTCCAGGTTTCTAATGGTGGTCTAACAATGATTGATTGATGATTTAAAATGTGTAAAAACAGTTAATTTTATATGAATGCACACAATAAATTGAATAAGATTTTAATAATTTATCCAAAAAGTCAAGTAAGTTCAAAAATAGTTCATATCAATTGGTCAAATCAGTTCACAATGTGTTTATAACTTACATTTCAAATGTATGTGGAGTAGTAGCTATAACATGAGATTTCGAAATTCAAGTGAAAAAATTGTCCATTTTCAGAATTAGGTCATTAAATCGTGCATGAATGAGGCAGCATTTATAAATATTGCTGAATAGGATAGACAGACAGACAGATACAACTCAGAACTTCAGGTTGCCATACCACATCAGCACAGAGACGTAACTGTCAGTTCAAATCAAAGAGTGATAGCAATAGTAGAAGTATTAGCAGTAATGGAGAAGATTGAGCGGCGAAGATATGATTCGAGAAGTATGATTCGGTGAGATAAATTCAGAAGGAGAAAGATGGAGATGATAACGAATCCAGAAGGTTAGGATTTGAGATAACACAAAGAGTGGATGCACCTGCGCCACTGCAAACTATTCTGAGTCATGTCATTCAAGATCTCCAACAATCGGTGACTATGGTCTCGCGGACCTCAACCAGATAGCCTACATCTACCTACATGACTCATTCCACTTGTCAGTGACTTCATGGATTGCTGCCATGTTTTGGTTTAGCCGCCTCTAGTTTTCTTCCAATCTACTCCTACACCACAAAACATAGCTTGTCGCGGCATTGGGTGGTTAGGCATACGTAATACATATCCCAACCACCTCAACTGATGAAGTTTCAATGCTTCATCAATTGATCTGCCATCCTTACCTAGAACTCGTTTCCTAACGATAGCATTGCTTACTCGGTCGTCCCAGTATACACGAGCAATGCTTCGGATAGACCTATAATCGAAGACTAGTAACCTACGGAAGTCCTCTACTCTTACCGGCCATGTTTCACAGGACTATGTCATCGGTATATTCTAGGTCAGTAAGCGTTTTCCCTGGTAGAATGTCGACTCCTGAAAAATCGGACGAAGTTAATGTTATATCTAGGAGCATGTCTATGACAAAATTTAACAAGAACGGGGAAAGTGGACATCCCTGACGGACACCACTTGAAGTAAAGAATTCCAATGACAGTTCGCCATAAGCTGAATACTGTCTATTTTCTACTGAAAACTAATTCACCATAACCCTAATGTGTTGTATTGAGCCAGAATTAGTAATTAATAGTCACCTTAGAATAGGTTGTTTAAGAAGCATCTGAAACAGTAACATGTTCTTAATAAGTTGGCTGGTTTTCGGTTTATTGATTAGCTAAACTTAAACTTATTAGGAATCGGGTGCTAGGTAAGAATAGCAGATCAATAGATGAAGCAATGAAACTTCATCAGTTGAGGTGGTTGGGACATGTGCTGCCTATGCCTAACCACCAACTGCCTCGACGAGCTTTGTTTTGTAGTGTAGGAGTAGGTTGGAAGAAAGTTAGGGGCGGCCAAACCAAGACATGTCAGAAATCCATGAAATCATTGACGAGTGGACTTAGCCATGTTGGTAATTGTCGACTACCTGGTTGAGGTCCGCGAGTTGATAATAATCGATGGTTAGAGACGTTGAATGACATGGCTCAAAATCGTGCATTTATGCTTTGTGTTCTGTCAAATCCTAATCTTCTGGATTCTTCAACACCTCTACTTTTGACTTTCTAAACTTTTCTCACTGAATCATACTTCTTGATTAATATCTTCTAATCCTAACCTCTCGGATTACTTCTAATTCCCTTAATACGTCTTCTACTATTGAATTTGAATTGACAATTACATCTCTGTGCTGATGTGGTGTGGCAACATGAACTGATGTACTTACGTACGAAGTTCTACGTTGCATCTGACTGACTAAACTTGAAACAACCCTTTCACAAGGTTATTTTAATCGTCTTACAAGTCCAGGACTCTTGTTAAGCTTCAGTCAGCATTTATCTAAAAGTGAACAATATTGCTGACGTCTTACTTACTTACTCATAATTCACTTCATTTACTCAATATAATGATGAAAGCGTTTGAATTATCGATCAATGTCTCTTTTTAGATGATGTCAAAATCAATAAAGAAAGCTCAACCAACCTCACATGATTGATATGTCTCATTGCTCTAACCACATACATAGTTTGCTCATTCAATAAAATTATAGCACCACACAATATTACTATTTGAAATATCATTTTCAAAAAAACGCATTTTGATGTGTAGTAAAATATTCGTAGGCGTAATTCATCAATCATTGTTATGGTTCATTGAATATTATAGTATGACAAAGTTATCAACAATTGATATTTGTTAATAATAATAATTAATAATAATTAATTTGATATTAAAATATGTTTAAAATTTTTGAATTTTTGAAAGTGGTAAGTTGTATTCATCATCTATGAGTTGAATTGTATTTAAACAATCATTTCATATTGTCTAGTCGTTGAATGAATAGTCATGATTTTTCAACATTCTTTGATTGGATAATAAAAATTCAGTAAAGTTGTATATTAGATCAGTTTTGAATTTTACTGGAAGTTTAATAGTTAAGCCTTTATTGAAATAGTAACAACAACTGACATGTGGTCTAGCTAGATCAAACAGCGTTTTCTGTTAAACCGTCGCCACTACTAACTACTGACATCTTTTTATGTTAGTTAGTGTGTGTAATGTGGCTCATAGTTTTAAGCTCTACTGCTGCTTGAATGGCTTCACAGAAGTCGATCGACATCAGGCAAAACAAATGACCAATGATTTACTGGTAAACTGAAGAACAGTAGTCAAACCCTAACGATTGATCGAAGTTCATGAGGTTCATGACATGGCACTATAAGTTCATTATTAATTGTTCAAATTTCAATAGAACAACAATTGGTGGATAGATCATGTACATAAAAAGGAGACAATAGTCGCCTTTTGGTCATCAAGTCTTTCACCATAATGAATTACTGTATTGTTTAAATGATCAGCTACATAACCATTATGTCATGTACATTGTCGAAACTCCAATGATATGTATTGTAGTGAAGGAGAACACAGGTGAGGGCAACCGAATTGTATTTAACGAAAATTACACAGTTACTCAGTAAAATCGGAAAACCATATCGTAAATCGTTAATTTGCAAATCTTCAATCCATCATCAATCCATTGTCTGACATTTCACTATTCATGCGTTTCATACAAATTGCATTGTGTTCCCACTCTTCCTTTCTTGATCTTCCCCCATCTTCTGCTGCCAGACATTACGTTGACACTCACGTCATATACTACTTACAAGTAGCGCGCACCACAGTATGACTAGATAGTAATATTGATTTCCAACTTATAAATATTGCTCATACATTCATTCAAAGATCAATAATTTATATCTACAACCATAGTAAATCAATTATAATTATATCGTTACTCTCATGTCAGATCGTGTATTTCAACTATAGTTTTCCAAACTGAAAATGGTAGACTGCAGTGCTAATTGCAATCTATCTAGAATAAGCCTTTCCACCTGTTCGGAACGCTGTGGTTAGATCTACCTGCGTCTAGTCAAGTAGAATCGGTTTATTATTCACGAACTTATTATTTTCATTGATACTGTCTTGTTTTAATTATCATAATGAGAGTTTTTGGCTTTAACTTTAAAGTAGTTGGTTTTCTAAAATTCTGGGACATTCTTAGCAAATACATTGTTATGTATTTATTTGTAAAGATAGTGTGGACAAACATTTAATTTATATCGGAATAAAGGATTACACGCTGATCTAAACGTTTGAATATATATACATTTTCAGTTTCATTCTGAGGTTTGAATTACGAACATTATTTAACTCGAGTTGCTTCGCTTAGTGACCCCATATGTTGTACATTGTCGACAGAAGTCAGTTAGCATTTGGATTTCTTTTGAATATGAAGGTATTCGCTCAAGGTTAATAATGATAAGTCCACTTAGTAGACTGACAGGTGGTTATTCATGATGATCTGCAATACACAGTTAATACATATTAAAATGAGATTGTGGTTGACAAAACCTTGAGTTTTTATACAAAATCACTTTTCCTGTGAATGAAAATACACCTGATGTAGGAGTATTTGTAAGAAGAGATCTACGAAATCTCATTTACCATTACTCAACTAGTATAAATACTGGCAATGAATATAACCTCACATAATGATAATACTTTATTCAGTATACAGGTTTGACTAAAGTAAACAGTATTCAACACAGTATTTGCAATACTGTATTATAAACATCTTGTGACTGCTCGTTCGAAATCCTCAGAGCACTCATAACTTAACCAGAGATCGAACCCAAAAACATGAGTTCTTTAGGTGAGAGTGTGTCCTGTGCCTAAGTTATATGTTAGCGTTAATGACTGGCCTTAAGTTTCTTCGTAATTTCCCCCATTTAAAAGTTTATAAATATTCATCCAATTTACACTTTAATTACTCCATATTTAAAATTGTTATCCCAATTTTTCATAAATATGATGTGAAGTATGTACAGTGGTCGTAAACTAAAACAACTATTATTTCTAGTTTTTTGGCGGAAATCACGAGATAATCGATCTCATTTTATTCTGTCACGATATTCTGTTCTCGTTTCAGTCCAATCTATCGAAGTGGAAATATTTCATTGTATTATGGCGTTAATTCAAAAGACAGTAAAAACAAACATCTGATTGAACAGAAGTAACAGAACACTAACTTTATTTGTAAAGTTCATGCCAACTACTTTCAAGCTCCAATAGTCTGTATTCTTTTCGACCGAAGGTCATTCTGAGTATATCCGAAAATTCCTCACTTAATTACTCACGCCATCAACCAGAAGATACAAGTATTTATTAACAGTTGTCTACGCTAAATACTTCGTATTCGTCGGCCAGACATGATCAGCAACAAGCTACTGTGAGAGAGAACAAGCCAGATTCCAATGGAGGAGGAAATCAGGAAGAAGTGGTGGAAGTGGATCGTGTCTGGCCAACGAATCCGAAGTATTTTGCGTAGACAACTGTTAATGAATACTTGTATTTTCTGGATGATGCCTTTTGTAGTTCTCCGAGTTTCCGCTCCATACAGTAGAACTGTCTTGACATTTGTATTGAAAATCCTGATTTTGGTGTTGGTTAAAATTTGTTTGGAGTTCCAGATATTTTTCAATTGTAAAAATGCAGCCCTTGCTTTGCCAATCCGCACCCTCACATCTTCATCGGATCCACCTTGGTTGTCGATGATGTCGCCCAGAAATGTTTACATCCTCCAAAAATGCATAATTTAAATACCTAAATCAGTAGTGAATTAAGGGGATAAATGTAAATTTTCAGAGACACTTAGTGATAACATTAAATAGGGGTTTGTAGACCACTGATTGAATTATTGAACATTTAATTTTATTCACTATTAATAGTTTGGTTGAAGTGTTAAATTCTGGCTAATAAAATGGAAAGCCATCTATTAGCTACTTCTTTAACAAAGATTCATGCTAATCTTCTCAATCCGTTGTTTTTACTCTCTCTTCAGATTACTAGAAGGAACTACATGAATGAGATGTCACTGATTCCTGGAAGTCTATAAATAAATTTCAAATTTCAATATTAACAGACTCCATCTTTTCAATTTAATTGTATCCAGAAAGTACATTTCATGCTTATTATAGTATTTTAAACAGTTATGATTGAATTTCTTAGCGCTTATACTGAACGGAATAAATGAGTTCTGGCATTTCTATGAGAAAAATTGAATACAAACTAGATGTCTCCACAACCAATAGAAATTTTTCAATAAAAGTGAGTAATATAATACATGATTGATGATAAACTTGATTTTTTACACATTTGAAATCATCAATCAATCATTGTCTTGACCACCATTAGAAACCTGGAAGCACTAAAAGACGGCCGTTTCGTCCTGGTGTGGGACTCATCAGTGGCAGTGCGCAACCACGACTCCTGCATCTCACAGGATTCGAACCCGGGGCCTTCAGTATTGTGCATTGAGAAGAAAATTTATGGGGGATATTTGAGTAAATAATATTATTAAATCAAAACACAAACGCAGCATTGTTCTGAGTGAAAGTTGGATATTTGATGCTTTCAGGTTAAAATTCCTCTGATAAAACCAATGAGCAGATGACCTAACTTTTAATGTCGATTAATCAGTCAGTTGTAAACAGCGTAGAAGTTAATAAAATAGAGTAATAGCTAGATTAGAACTCTTCAAATTATCTTATGGGCAAGAGATATAGAGAGAGTTTCACATAAATAACGGTGTACATCCCGATATAGTATATACAGTTCAAAAAAATGAATTAAGCTGAATAATAAGAGATCTTAAACTATTACAGATGCAGAAAGGAACATATCGATTTCAAGCCAGTGGCCTCTAAGATCTCTAATGACACATTACAATTATTAAACAGACCATCACAAGAATGTCTGGGTGTATAAATATGTTAGACTAGCACTCGAGACCTAAGAGCACTGGACGGCTGTTTCATGGGATTCCCACGAGCTGGAATCGTGGATGCGTACTGTTGATGAATCCCATACTACGACGAAACTTTCGTCCAGTGCTTATACGTTTCTGTTACTGGTCTAATTTTGATTGATTCATGATATTCATGAAACTGAAAAATCTCCACAACCCTATAATGAACATTAATATGTGTGAAGATGATAATCAGTTACTTTTTGGCCTGATGCCGCTAAATGTCAAGGTGGGGAATGTCTGAAACAACTATTACTTATCTTTAGTTACTCCCAACCTCATCAGTTTTGCTTCGTATTCTAAATATAACGTCAAAGTTATTAGTTGTGATTGATTGCTAACTATTTAAGGATATTTTCTACTGATATTTTGAGTGATTAGATCAACTTATGAATTATTCTTAGAACTCAATAATCTTAATAATAATTTTCGTGTTTTCTTAAATTTTAGCAATGCATTCTACAGTACGCAGTGTATTTCATGTTTTAAATCTAATATGTTTAGTAAGTGAATGATTTTTTTTCTAAGTCACAGTTTTTTGCTTTGAATGTTTAGTGATATATATTCAGCGTAAAAATGCTTTTGTCCACATAGACACACACACACACACACCAAGTATGATCATTCATGCTAGTTGTACAGTCAGCAGTTTGTATACATTTTTTAATTATAGCTTCGGCTGACTTTATCAGGCTGATTGTAGGGAACTGAATGCTGATGTGAAGAAGTCATAAACTGACTTAGGTCAGACATATGAGACGTGGGACAATAATAAATTGACTGATGTACCATACTCGACTCAAAGCCTAGAGATTTCTGTATTCTGTATTCTTATGATGTGCCCGAACAAAATTCCTTATTTGTTCTCTTATTTGCTCAACCGGTATTCTAAAATTTATCAATCTTCATTCACTGACTAACAAAAGAGCAGTAATAATTTTTCGTAGACAAGGCAAAGGAATCTCACTGATCATGTTAGCAATTTTAAAGAAAAAATGTGTAAAGCCATTCGTTCTTTTGATAAATTTAAATAGTGAAATGAGAAGATGAAGATTATCAAAATTATGTAATATATTAGTGCAGTACATTTCGTGCAATCTGACCTCATATAATTGTTATGAACATCAAGATATACTAAATGAAAGGTCAACTACACAAGAAAACGAAAGATAAAATTGGGTTGAGAAGAAACTATTTTTGA
>OX103977.1:22050454-22115743 GCA_944470395.2 Schistosoma turkestanicum | reverse complement strand
TCAAATTTGAAAATGCGTACGACGTAGGTTGATGAAGAGGCTTTTACCCAAAACAAGTATAACTTGCATTGTGTCTGGTTGGCTATTTCGAAAATATAAATGACCGAAGTGTAGTATGCACAATCTTTTCAAATCTAGGAAGAACTATATGGGTAAGATGAATTCTAGTAAAACTGTTTGCCGACTAAGGTGACATCATATCATTTTAAATAATTGTGAACTAATCAGACTAGTAATAGGGTAGGGTTAGAGAAGCAGTTGAACATATTTCTTTTAGACTCGGACGAACTTAGGCAGATAACTATTAACGTGATGTATAACTGTAAAAGATCACTTCATGTGAGCTGTGTGAGTTAGGTTTAACTTTATGTTTTGATGATACACATTTGAGGACTATTATAGAAGCAAAATTTCTTTCTTAAGTGGATTAAAGTTTATTCATTCATTATTAGTATTCTGAAGGTCGTTGTTTTACATTGAAATCATGAATCAATGACAGTGAGCACTGGACGACCGTTTCATTCTTTTATGGGACTCTTCAGCATCGCGCATTTACGACTCCCGGTACTTGCAGGGCTTTAACGCCTATCCTCTGGACCATTGGGTCAGCACCCCCTGGTGTTAATGTCTGTGATCAATCTTAGGATTTTGCACCACCTCACCCATTGTCTTCAGTAGATACTTCGAGCACCCGACAGGGTTATCAAGAAGTTATCTCTTATACACAAATACCTACAATTTGATAAATCTGAATTTCCAGCTTTATTAAACCCTTATAATATATTTCATTATTAGTTATCTCTTGCAGACACACGCTCATACAGCTAGTTATTTATCTATATTGAAATACGTCGGCATTTTCGATTTGAAAATATCGATCTTTTCGTCTTTGATTAGCGATGCTCAGTCATTCATCATATCTTCCTTCACAATCTCACTTAAACATGTAATAAGAACTTGTGAATTAGAAAATCACTGATAATGTAAAAAAAATGATATATATATTTACTACTTACATTGACTACTATCAAAATTATTGATAGATAAGTAAGGTATGCAATATAACTAACTGCTTTCTGACGAAAAATTTGTTTACAGCCTGTATTATGATGCTTGTGAGTATTCTCTGACATGTAATGGTACTTTGGACAATCGATATCAATCAGTTTTAAATCTTTATCCATTAAACAACATGGTATTGGTAATAAAACAACTGAAAGAAAGTATATTATAATATATATATATATATATATATATATATATATATATATATATATATATATATAATGTTCAAGTTTTATTAGTACATGATTAATTTTGTAATATTGAATAAATATTATGTTCTGGTGATCGACTGGATTATGAAGACTTAATCATCTGGAAGGGAAGCACGGTATTCAGTGGACAGCTAGGATGCAGATGGACGATCTGGACTTCGCAGATGACCTGGCTCTTCTATCGCACACTCAACAACAAATGCAAGAGAAGACGACCAGCGTAGAAGCAGTCTCTGCAGCAGTAAGTCTCAACATACATAAAGGAAAAAGCGAAATTCTCCGATGCAACACAACATGCGTCAACCAAATCACTATTGATGAAGATGCTTTCGAGGACGTTAACAACTTTACATATCTGGGCAGCATCATCGACGAGAAAGGTGGATCGGATGCAGATGTGAGGGCACGGATTGGCAAAGCGAGGGCTGCATTTCTACAGTTGAAAAATATCTGCAACTCAAAACAACTTTCAAACAAAACCAAAATCAGGATTTTCAATACAAATGTCAATACAGTTCTACTGTATGGAGCCGAAACATGGAGAACTACCAAAGCCATCATCCAGAAGATACAAGTGTTTATTAACAGTTGTCTACGCAAAATACTTCGGATTCGTTGGTCAGACACCATCAGCAACAACCTACTGTGGGTGAGGACAGACCGGATTCGAGTGGACGAGGAAATCAGGAAGAAGTGGTGGAAGTGGATAGGACACACATTGCGGAAAGCACCTAACTGCGTCACAAGACAACCACTCACATGGAACCCTCAAGGCAAAAGGAAAAGCGGAAGGTCAAGGAACACACTACGCCGAGAAATAGAGAAAGATATGAGAGGAATGAACACACATTGGACAGAACTGAAGAAGGAAGCCCAGGCGAGAGTTGGTTGGAGGAAACTGGTGAGCGGCCTATGCTCGACTGGGGGTAACAGGCGAAAGGAAGTAAGTAAGTAAGTAAAAATGCGTAGAATCTCTATGTTTCAAAGAATTGAAGAACTTGATTTTTGTAAGAATGTTGAATAAGAGCGTAAAATATGAATTCGATACATTATTTAAACAATTCCATATAAACCATGAATGGATCAGTGTTAGACCTCCATTAGTAACCTGAAAGCACTAGACAACTGTTTCATCCTAGTTTTTTGGACTCATCATCAGTGCCCATCTACCACTCTCACTTACCGGAATCGAGAATAGCACCTTCAATCTCGCTCACGAACGCCTGAGTGTTGTCTCAGTTTTCTGAATTTAAGCATTTGTGAGCAACACCGAAAGTCCAGTGTTCGATCCCCGCCTACGGGGATCGTGGGTTTGTGAGTCTTATTATGCGCCGAAATCGCCGTCCAATGCTTCCAGGTTGTTAATGTTGGTCTAAAGTCGATCGATACATGATTTCAATGACGATAAATAATTTATGGAGAGAAGAATCTCAAATTCTGCCAAAATTACATTATTTGAAAGACAGAAATGGAAATAACCTTCAAGAAACGTACATTTAACAATATGCTAACCATGTTTTAAAATCATAAATGATAACTTTTGTTACGTAATATTATCTCTCATCAAATCACACTTCTCTAGATTTATTTTTTTAATTCTAACATAATCGAATGTTCTCCCCAAGTTGTCTAGATATAAAAACTTGGGTAAGAATCTTTTATAGGTTCCTAATAATTTTTCGTGGTTTAACATGTCGGTGAATCAATCAAATTACTCACTGAAGTTACAATTTATGTTATATACAAAATTTAAAGAAAGAGAATCTTGGAAACGAAAAAGTCGGACTTGATAGAATTGACATTTGTTTACTTAGGTGCGTGATTAGAGAAATCAACACCTTATTAAATTAAATTTTTTTACTAAAAGCCCTTAGTTAAACGACCAATAAACATCGAGAAACACTTAACAGCAATTATGCTTAAGTATGAGATTCAACAGTGTCTATAGACGACTTTAGTAGGAATCGAGCCTAGGACTTTGAAATCTCGCCTCAGGATTTTAAATTTTCGACCAACAAACAGTCATTCAATGAGATGGTGGAGAAAAGTTTTAGCTCACGTGGATGATTGTGGTGGAGTTTCGTTCTTTGACATGAATGACTGGATTACGGAGCTTTTATTGTTCTTCTGAACAACAACATCAATAATATTTGAAATCATGAGTCGATCACTGTTAGACCAACATTAGAAACCTAGAAGAACTGAACTGCTGTTCCGTTCTGGTACGGGACTCATCAGCAGTGCGCACACACGACTCCTACAGCTCACAGGATTCGAACCCAGGACCCTCGGTCTTGCGCGCGAACGCCTAACATCTAGACCAGTGAGCCGGTATCTAACGGTGTTAGTCAATAATAACCAATCAAGATCGAGGTTAACAGGATAAGCTATGAGTCATACATGGAGAAATCCAAATACTTCACTTCTATTTGAAGTTTGTGCTGATGATATTGTTCAGAAGAAGAACAATGAAATCTCCACAGCCATTGAAACTCCATCACAAGTCATTCAATGAATTACGTGTTAAGCTTTATCCAGTTCATGAGATAACCTGATTAATACCGGTTCATTATATTTCCCATGACATTCAATAATCAGATAAACTAACTCTAAATGGTTTTTCTCTTGTTCAAGGTCTTTGCACCTTGTAAAACAAAGTCTCATGATTTAGTTAACTGATCATATTGATTTTTGAATGGTGAAAACAAGTCGTTAATAATTAATTCAATAGTTCAAAACAAAATATATAATTTTTTGCCTACCATTATAACTGTGACCATCATATTCATCTTCAGTTTCAATTGTATCTTCATTAAAATCAAAAGGATTCAAGTAACCACAACATTTTAACTGTTTCAATATGAGTAGGAGAGAAAATAAGAAGCGTCACATGAAAATTCAACTTCAACATCGTTGATATTAAAGAAAATATTTTTTACAAAAAAGTGCATGAATCATCAATTCGAGAGCTGTACAGTGGTCCGATGGTAAGGCGTTCGCCTACAATGCCGAAGGTCCCAGGTTCGAATCCTGCGAGGAGCAGGAGTCGTGGATGCGCACTGCTGATGAGTCCCATACCAGAACGAAACGGCTGTCCAGTGCTTCCAGGTTTCTAATACTTGTCTAACAATGATTGATTGATGATTTCAAATGTGTAAAAACACAAACCTCCAAAACTCTGCCCGAAAATAAAGCGCTTTGCAAATCATAACCTCGTCAAATTAATCCTACACATTATGGGTGTTGATTATGATTTAGTCATGAGTACATACAATCAATTTCAACAGCAAAAAAAAAAACACGTACTATACTGATTAAGACCTAATTGTGTAAACATTTCATAAATTGTCTTTTTTTACCTATGATCCTGTACGGGTGAGTACACTGAAATTAAAAACCTTGAACTTTGCACCGTAAACGTTCAATAGATTTTATTCTAAACTACTGACACTCTAGCCACTAGCTTATGCAATAGATCTGAATCTGATTTACCAAGGTTTAATTTTTCCTGTTGTAAATGTTAAATTAGAACAACACATATAAGCGAACAATATTGATTACGATTAGATCGTCATCAGGCTTTACTCTAATATACATGAATATTTATATGAAAATGGAAAACAAATCAAGGCAATTTGAGTGAATTACTCCTCAGATGTACGATGAATGTCCATTTAGTATTCAACAACAATTATTATAGACAAATAGACGGTATAACCATGGGTTCACCTCTAAGCTCAATTCTAGCTGATCTCTTTCTAGCAAAGCTAGAAAATGGACCACTCAATGAAGCTATTCAGAAACTTGATTTATATTGCCGTTATGGCGATGACACATTCATCATTGTCGATCAGGACACCAGAAAAGAAAAACCCTTAGAACAATTCAACAGTGTACACCCGGCAATCACGTTCACGGGTGAAGAAGAATATGATAAAAAACTGAGTTTCCTTGACATCACACTAAGTAGGCGAAATGATGGTTCACTAAGTAGAAGCGTGTATAGAAAAAGTCCCAGTGCCTGCCAATACACTCACTTTTGCAGTCTTACACCTATCCGCTACAAAAGAAATTTGGTTAGATGTCTCACCAACAGAGCAAATATTATATGTTCAGTGGATACTGTAAGTCAGGAGCTGGAATTCATCAACGGCTCACTAACCGAGATTGTTTATTCCAGCGCATTCATAAAGAAGTATATGTTTGCCGTAAAAAAGAAGTCGGTGGTTTCGACCGCTCAAAAGAAGTCTTTAATTATGAAGTTACAATTCAACGGAGATGTGGTCTGCGATACTCTGCAGGACAGATTAGTAAGAGTAATTAGTAGAACATTCAAAGCTGCCAAACTTGCATTGACTTTTTCCAGTCGACCAGCGATGTCTACCCAAACGAAAGATAAGTTACTCGATTTGGCCTCTTCTATGTTCATTTACAAATTCAGCTGCTCCTGTGCAGATAGCTATATCGGGCGTACTTCCAGGCAACTTACACAACGAATGAGTGAACATCTCCCAGCATGGTTTACGAAGGGTCAGTCAAAAACAATACGCAGTTCTATCTTAGCACACCTAGTAGATAGTGGTCATATAGTAGATAAATCTAAATCTTTTCGGGTGATCTATCGTATACCTCAATCATTTCCCAACGGAGTTCGATCCCGTCTCCTACACATTGCAGGAACCATAGGAATACGTACATTCAACCCTAATTTATGTGTTCAGAAGAAATTCGTGACACCCCTATCTCTTCCGTGGCCGGATATGACGTAACTAACGATTGACATTATATATATTTTATTTATTTTAATTTTATTATTTTTACACATCTGCTTATTACGTAATGTTTTTGATGTTTTTTGATGATTATTTGAATTCTATTCATCCACCCTAGACCTACTTTAGTTATCAAAGTTTATAAATTTTCCTACTACTATCTGTTCACCTATCTTCCTACTATCCACTTGTACTTTTGCCTTTTTCATTTCATTGTGATTATCACTCAAATTGCCTTGATTGGTTTAACATTTTCAAGTATAAATATTCATGTATATTAGAGTATAAAGCCTGATGACGATCTAATCGAAAACAATATTGTTCGCTCATATGTGTTGTTCTAATTTTCACAATGGGAATCATTAATACTCGTAAATGTTAAAGACTGAAACTGATCTGTCAGTTTTGATGTATGAGTTTCCCCTAGAGGAATTCAGTCCTTTTTTAAAATAATAGGTCATCATATAAGACAAAAAAAGCATGTTCTCAATTCTACTGCTAGTCAACATCTACTGGTAATAAACACATGTGACTAAAAAATGACATTTATCGGACGAACTGCTCCGGATGCACACAATGCCAAGAAATAGACTAATCAATTTGCACTCTTAAACATCAATAAAGCGAGAAATAAATGAAACCTAAATTATTACCGTAGAAATGAAACCTGCTACTATAGTTCTCATCAATAATACTATTGTGAAATTCATTTTGAATACTCTAGCTATAATCTATTCTTGTGATCATAAGCGGTTTGTTACTGTACCCATAATGTAAGTTTAATTTCATCTTACGTCTATCATGACAACAGCTGAAAATAAACTCGGTCCATCGTGACTTTTCATTGATCGATATAGATTAAATTTTTTTACGAAAATTTTGTCCATCATTTTTTCCGTCTACAATAAAAGAGAAAACATTAGTCAGTTTAAAAACAACGGAGTTAGAATTAATAAACTATTGATTATCATTTTGATCGTCGCATACATTAATTGTGCGATACCGTGAATTGATCACTGGTAAACAATGTACACTAATGAATATCAGTTCACTGGCCTAGATTCAAAGAGTTCACACTTGAAAGTGAAGGGCTCTTGTGTCATCATACTGGGATGGGATTCTTTTGCTTTCTAGTTTTAAAGAGTTATCTAACTGAGATCAGTCAACGATGAAGTCAATGAGAATGATTTTATCTATAAAATGCAAATAGTAAAGGTTTGGTTCAAATGTATATTTTAAGGTTGCTCACAATATATGAACAAGGATGCACATAGTTTAACATGGAATATGTATTGAATGAGAATTTGCAACGGCTCAGGTGATGTTGGGGTATCTCTCTCATGGTCCTATTGAATCCCATGACTATTAAAGTAAACCGAATTTAGTAGATAGAGGTAGTGCCTAAATTTTAACAAAGAACAATGAATGAGCAGAAACACATGTGTGATTGTGGTGGTGGTGTTTGGTTCTCTGAGCTGGTTGTTTTGGTTGTGGAGCTTTCATTGTTCTTCTTCTGAACAACATCATCAGCACAAACTTCAGATAGAAGTGAAGCATTCAAATTTCTCCACGTCTGATTAGTTGTTGTGGACCTTGAACCTGTCGTTGTTTGCACCTTTGTTTTAATTGTACCCCCTTTTTGATCTGTTTCTTGATCCTATGTTGCCTATGATTTTCCTGATTGGTTGATAAATTGGGTCAATGTCGATGTGTTTATTGATTGCTGATTGACCTGAGTGCCAAGCTTCTAAAAATTCTCGAGTGTTCTTTGTCCTCCCCACCTATCCAGTATTTCTACATTGTCCCAATCGAATGCATGTCCATAATTGTCGGCATGTGTTGATATAAGCGAAGAGTTGTCGTGGCGTTTGACTGCTAATTGGTGTTCACGTAAAAGAAGCTGGAGAGGCCGTCCACTTTGTCCTGTGTAGTGTTTTTCACAGTTTGAGCAATTTATTTTGTAGATGATATTTGGTTTTTCTTCCTTTGTCATTTTGTTCTTTGGTCTACATAGCATTGATTGAAGTGATTCTGTTGGTTTTTGCGCCACACCTATTCCAAATGGTTTCAGTAGTCGTGCCGTATGCCCCGATATGTCTTTTATGTATGGTAGGGTGATCCGTTTATTAGTTCCTGTGCTTGATTTCGGTTCTGTTGACGGTTTTGGTTGATGTTTTTTGATGAAGTTGCGTGGATAGCCGTTTTTTTTGGATGATGGTCATAAGATGTTTTTCCTCGTTTTTTAGTGCCTCATGTGTGCTGCAGTGTGTCTTCGCTCTCTTGAACAACGTTTGTATGCAGTTGATTTTGTGGGTTCTTGGATTGTTGCTACCGTAGTTGAGACTTACGTCTGTGTGGGCTGGATTCCGAAATACTAAAGTTTCTAGTTTTCCTGCGTTAGTTCTGCTGATTAGTACATCCAGGAATGATAGGCTGTTGTTTGATTCCTTTTCCTTTGTGAATTTGATGTCATCAAAGACGTTGTTGATCCGATTGTAGATGTTCTCCATCTCATTCCTTTTCATAATAACGAATGTGTCGTCTACAAAGCGAACCCACATTTTTGGTTTGATTACTGGCGAAATCGACCCTTCCAGTCTCTGCATTGTGTGAACTCTATCGATAAGTTCTAAATCTAGATGGGAAAACAAAAAACTAGGTAGGTACGGCAAAATCAATAGATAAAATAGTAAAATTTCATCATCTAAAGAGTTTGGGACATATATTACGAACACCAAACCACCGACTCCCTTGACTAACGATATTTTATGGTGTAGAAGTAGGTTGGAAGAAAGCTAGGGGTGGTCAAACAAAAGCATGACACAAATCCTTGAAGTCGCTGACAAATGAACAGAGCCATGTTAATAGGTGTGTGGTGCTGTGGTGCGAACTACTTATAAGTAGTATATAGCGTGAGTGTCAACGTAAAGTCTGGTAGCATAATATGGGGGGAAGATCAAGAAAGGAAGAGTCAGAAAACAATGGAATTTGTATGAAACGCATGAAGAGTGACAATGGATTGATGTTTGGCAACAGGAACAGTCCAGTTCCATAGGATGAACTGATCTTTTGCAAATGAACGATTTACGATATGGTTTTCCGATTTTACTGAGTAACTCTGTAATTTTCGTTAAATACAATTCGGCTGCCTCCACCTGTGTTCTCATTCACTACATTTGGTGTCGCTGCCTACCACACAGTGAGCACGTGAATCTCCTCTCAACAACAAAACGGTGGGAGGCGGGGCGGGACGGTGGGGGACGTGGGGCGTGTGTAGGCCGGGGGGCGAGAAGGAAGGAGGAAAGAGAGAGATTCACTGCTCGACTGTGTGTAGGCAGCGACACCAAATGTAGTGAATGAGAACACAGGTGGAGGCAGCCGAATTGTATTTAACGAAAATTACAGAGTTACTCAGTAAAATCGGAAAACCATATCGTAAATCGTTCATTTGCAAAAGATCAGTTCATCCTATGGAACTGGACTGTTCCTGTTGCCAAACATCAATCCATTGTCACTCTTCATGCGTTTCATACAAATTCCATTGTTTTCTGACTCTTCCTTTCTTGATCTTCCCCCCATATTATGCTACCAGACTTTACGTTGACACTCACGCTATATACTACTTATAAGTAGTTCGCACCACAGCACCACACACCTATTAACATGGCTCTGTTCATTTGTCCGTGACTTCATGGATTTGTGTTATGCTTTGGTTTGACCGCCCCTAGCTTTCTTCCAACCTACTTCTACACCACAAAACATCGTTAGTCGAGGGAGTCGGTGGTTTGGTGTTCGTAATATATGTCCCAAACTCTTTAGATGATGAAATTTTACTATTTTATCTATTGATTTGCCGTACCTACCTAGTTTTTGTTTCCCATCTAGATTTAGAACTTATCGATAGAGTTCACACAATGCAGAGACTGGAAGGGTCGATTTCGCCAGTAATCAAACCAAAAATGTGGGTTCGCTTTGTAGACGACACATTCGTTATTATGAAAAGGAATGAGATGGAGAACATCTACAATCGGATCAACAACGTCTTTGATGACATCAAATTCACAAAGGAAAAGGAATCAAACAGCAGCCTATCATTCCTGGACGTACTAATCAGCAGAACTAACACAGGAAAACTAGAAACTTTAGTATTTCGGAAGCCAACCCACACAGACGTAAGTCTCAACTACGGTAGCAACAATCCAAGAACCCACAAAATCAACTGCATACAAACGTTGTTCAAGAGAGCGAAGACACACTGCAGCACACATGAGGCACTAAAAAACGAGGAAAAACATCTTATGACCATCTTCCAAAAAAACGGCTATCCACGCAACTTCATCAAAAAACATCAACCAAAACCGTCAACAGAACCGAAATCAAGCACAGGAACCAATAAACGGATCACCCTACCATACATAAAAGACATATCGGAACACACAGCACGACTACTGAAACCATTTGGAATAGGTGTAGCACACAAACCAACAGAATCACTTCAATCAATGCTATGTAGACCAAAGGACAAAATGACAAAGGAAGAAAAGCCAAATATCATATACAAAATAAATTGCTCAAACTGTGAAAAACACTACACAGGACAAAGTGGACGGCCTCTCCAGCTTCTTTTACGTGAACACCAATTAGCAGTCAAACGCCACGACAACTCTTCGCTTATATCAACACATGCCGACAATTATGGACATGCATTCGATTGGGACAATGTAGAAATACTGGATAGGTGGGGGGGACAAAGAACACTAGAGAATTTTTAGAAGCTTGGCACTCAGGTCAATCAGCAATCAATAAACACATCGACATTGACCCAATTTATCAATCAATCAGAAAAACCATAGGGGACATAGGATCAAGAAACAGATCAAAAAGGGGGTACAATTAAAACAAAGGTGGAAACAACGACAGGTTCAAGGTCCACAACAACTAATCAAGATCGAGGTTAACAGAACACGCTACAGGTCAAACGTGCAGAAATTCGAATGCTTCACTTCTATCTGAAGTTTGTGCTGATGATGTTGTTCAGAAGAAGAACAATGAAAGCTCCACAACCAAAACAACCAGCTCAGAGAACCAAACACCACCAGCACAATCACACATGTGTTTCTGCTCATTCATTGTTCTTTGTTAAAATTTAGATACTAACTCTATCTACTAAATTCAGTTTACTTTAATAGTCATGGGATTCAATGGGACCATGAGAGAGATGCCCCAACATCACCTGAGCAGTTGCAAATTCGCACTAAATACATATTCTATGTTAAACTATGTGCATCCTTGTTCATATATTGTGAGAGACCTTAAAATATACATTTGAACCAAACCTTTACTATTTGCATTTTATAGATAAAATCATTCTCATTGACTTCATCGTTGACTGATCTTAGTTAGATAACTCTTGAAAACTAGAAAGCAAAAGAATCCCATCTAAGTATGACACAACAGCCCTTCACTTTCAAGTGTGAACTCTTTGAATCTAGGCCAGTGAGCTGATATTCATTAGCGTACATTGTTTACTAGTGATCAATTCACGGTATCTCACAATTAATGTATGCGTCTATCAAAATGATAATCAATATTTTATTCTAACTCCGTTGTTTTTCAACTGACTAATGTTTTCTATTTTATTGTAGACAGAAAAAATGATGGACAAAATTTTCGTAAAAAAATTTAATCTATATCGATCAATGAAAAGTCACGATGGACCGAGTTTATTTTCAGCTGTTGTCATGATAGATGTAAGATGAAATTAAACTTACATTATGGGTACAGTAACAAACCGCTTATGATCATAAGAATAGATTATAGCTAGAGTATTCAAAATGAATTTCACAATAGTATTATTGATGAGAACTATAGTAGCAGGTTTCATTTCTACGGTAATAAATTAGGTTTCATTTATTTCTCGCTTTATTGATGTTTAGGACTGCAAATTGATTAGTCTATTTCTTGTGATTGTGTGCATCCTGAGCAGTTCATCCGATAAATGTCATTTTTTAGTCACATGTGTTTATTACCAGTAGATGTTGACTAGCAGTAGAATTGAGAACATGTTTTTTAGTCTTATATGATGACCTATTATTTTAAAAAAGGACTGAATTCCTCTGGGGAAACTTATACATCAAAACAGACAGATCAGTTTCAGTCTTTAACATTTACGAGTATTAAAGATTCCCATTGTGAAAATTAGAACAACACATATAAGCGAACAATATTGTTTTCGATTAGATCGTCATCAGGCTGCTTTACTCTAATATACATGAATATTTATACTTGAAAATGTTAAACCAATCAAGGCAATTTGAGTGATAATCACAATGAAATGTAAAAGGCAAAAGTACAAGTGGATAGTAGGAAGATGGGTGAACAGATAGTAGTAGGAAAATTTATAAAATATGATAACTAAAGTAGGTCAAAGTTGGATGAATAGAATTCAAATAATCATCAAAAACATCAAAAACATTACGTAATAAACAAGTGTGTAAAAATACAAATAAAATAAAAAATATAATGTCCATCGTTAGTTACGTCATATTCGACCACGGAAGAGATAGGGGTGTCACGAATTTCTTCTGAACACATAAATTAGGGTTGAATGTACGTATTCCTATGGCTCCTGTAATGTGTAGGAGACGGGATCGAACTCCGTTGGGAAATGATGGAGGTGTACGATAGATCAGTCGAAAAGATCTAGATTTATCTACAATGTGACCATTATCTACTAGGTGTGCTAAGATAGAACTGCGTATTGTTTTTGACTGACCCTTCTTAAACCATGCTGGGAGATGTTCACTCATTCGTTGTGTAAGTTGCCTGGTAGTACGCCCGATATAGCTATCTCCACAGGAGCAGCTGAATTTGTAAATGCACATAGAGGAGACCAACTCAGGTAACTTATCCTTCGTTTGAGTAGACATCACTGGTCGACTGGAGAATGTCAATGCAAGTTTGGCAGCCTTGAATGTTCTATTAATTACTCTTATTAATCTGTCCTGCAGAGTATCACAGGCCACATCTCCGTTGAATTGTAACTTCACAAATAAAGGCGGTCGAAACCACCGACTACTTTTTTACGGCAAACATATACTTCTTTATGAATGCGCTGGGATAACCAATCTCGGTTAGTGAGCCGTTGATGAATTCCAGCTCCTGACTTAAAGTATCCACTGAACATATCATATTTGCTCTGTTAGTGAGACATCTAACCAAATTTCTTTTGTAGCGGATAGGTGTAAAACTACAAAAGTGAGTGTATTGGCAAGCACTGGGATTTTTTCTATACACGCTTCTACTTAGTGAACCATCATTTCGCCTACTTAGTGCGATGTCATGGAAAGACAGTTTTTTATCATTTTCTTCTTCACCCGTGAACGTGATTGCCGGGTGTACACTGTTGAATTGTTCTAAGAGTTTTTCTTTTCTGATGTCCTGATCGACAATGATGAATGTGTCATCGACGTAACGGCAATATAGATCAAGTTTCTGAATAGCTTCATTGAGTGGTCCATTTTCTAGCTTTGCTAGAAAGAGATCAGCTAGAATTGGGCCAAGAGGTGAACCCATGGCTATACCGTCTATTTGTCTATAATAATTGTTGTTGAATACGAAATAGACGTTCATCGTACATCTTAGGAGTAATTCACTCAAATTGCCTTGATTGGTTTAACATTTTCATATAAATATTCATGTATATTAGAGTAAAGCCTGATGACGATCTAATCGTAATCAATATTGTTCGCTTATATGTGTTGTTCTAATTTAACATTTACAACAGGAAAAATTAAACCTTGGTAAATCAGATTCAGATCTATTGCATAAGCTAGTGGCTAGAGTGTCAGTAGTTTAGAATAAAATCTATTGAACGTTTACGGTGCAAAGTTCAAGGTTTTTAATTTCAGTGTACTCACCCGTACAGGATCATAGGTAAAAAAAGACAATTTATGAAATGTTTACACAATTAGGTCTTAATCAGTATAGTACGTGTTTTTTTTTTGCTGTTGAAATTGATTGTATGTACTCATGACTAAATCATAATCAACACCCATAATGTGTAGGATTAATTTGACGAGGTTATGATTTGCAAAGCGCTTTATTTTCGGGCAGAGTTTTGGAGGTTTGTGTTTTTACACATTTGAAATCATCAATCAATCATTGTTAGACAAGTATTAGAAACCTGGAAGCACTGGACAGCCGTTTCGTTCTGGTATGGGACTCATCAGCAGTGCGCATCCACGACTCCTGCTCCTCGCAGGATTCGAACCTGGGACCTTCGGCATTGTAGGCGAACGCCTTACCATCGGACCACTGTACAGCTCTCGAATCGATGATTTATGCACTTTTTTGTAAAAAATATTTTCTTTATTATCAACGATTTTGAAGTTGAATTTTCATGTGCCGCTTCTTTTTACTATGATCTATTTTTTTTGTCTCTTCTCCTCATATTGAAACAGTTAAAATGTTGTGGTTACCTGAATCCTTTTGATTTTAATGAAGATACAATTGAAACTGAAGATGAATATGATGGTCACAGTTACAATGGTAGGCAAAAATTATATATTTTGTTTTGAACTATTGAATTAATTATTAACGACTTGTTTTCACCATTCAAAAATCAATATGATCAGTTAACTAAATCATGAGACTTTGTTTTACAAGGTGCAAAGACCTTGAACAAGAGAAAAACCATTTAGAGTTAGTTTATCTGATTATTGAATGTCATGGGAAATATAATGAACCGGTATTAATCAGGTTATCTCATGAACTGGATAAAGCTTAACACGTAATTCATTGAATGACTTGTGATGGAGTTTCAATGGCTGTGGAGCTTCGATTGTTCTTCTTCTGAACAATATCATCAGCACAAACTTCAGATAGAAGTGAAGTAATTGCATTTCTCCACGTATGACTCATAGCTTATCCTGTTAACCTCGATCTTGTTAGGTTATTATTGACTAACACCGTTGGATACCGGATCAGTGGTCTAAATGTTAGGCGTTCGCGCGCAAGACCGAGGGTCCTGGGTTCGAATCCTGTGAGGTGCTGGAGTCGTGTGTGCGCACTACTGATGAGTCCCATACCAGAACGGAACGGCAGTCCAGTGCTTCTAGGTTTCGAATGGTGGTCTAACAATGGTCGACTCATGATTTAAAATATTATTGATGTTGTTGTTCAGAAGAACAATAAAAGCTTCGCAATCAAAGCATCCAGCTCAAACAACGAAACTCTACCACAATAATCCACGTGAACTAAAACTTTTTTCCACCATCTCATTGAATGACTGTTTATTGGTCGAAAATTTAAAATCCTGAGTCGAGATTTCAAAGTCCTAGGCTCGATTCCTACTAAAGTCGTCTATAGACACTGTTGAATCTCATACTTAAGCATAATTGCTGTTAAGTGTTTCTCGATGTTTATTGGTCGTTTAACTAAGGGCTTTTAGTAAAAAAATTTAATTTAATAAGGTGTTGATTTCTCTAATCACGCACCTAAGTAAAGAAATGTCAATTCTATCAAGTCCGACTTTTTCGTTTCCAAGGTTCTCTTTCCTTAAATTTTGAATGTAACATAAATTGTCACCTCAATGAGTATTTTGATTGATTCAGCGACATGTTAAACCACGAAAAAGTATTAAGAACTTATACAAGATTCATACACAAGTTTTTATATCTAGACTACTTGGGGAGAACATTCGCTTACATCAGAATTAAAGATAAATCTAGAAAGCTGTATTTTGATGAACGAAATATTACGTAACAAAAGTTATCATTTATGATTTTAAAACATGGTTAGCATATTGTTAAATGTACGTTTCTTGAAGGTTATTTCCATTTCTGTCTTTCAAATAATGTAATTTTGGCAGAATTTGAGATTCTTCTCTCCATAAATTATTTATCGTCATTGAAATCATGTATCGATCGACTTTAGACCAACATTAACAACCTGGAAGCATTGGACGGCGATTTCGGCGCATAATAAGACTCACAAACCCACGATCCCCGTAGGCGGGGATCGAACACTGGACTTTCGGTGTTGCTCACAAATGCTTAATTTCAGAAAACTGAGACAACACTCAGGCGTTCGTGAGCGAGATCGAAGGTGCTATTCTCGATTCCGGTAAGTGAGAGTGGTAGATGGGCACTGATGATGAGTCCAAAAAACTAGGATGAAACAATCGTCCAGTGCTTCTAGGTTACTAATGGAGGTCTAACACTGATGCATTCATGGTTTTTATGGAATTGTTTAAATAATGTATCGAATTCATATTTTACGCTCTTATTCAACATTCTTACAAAAATCAAGTTCTTCAATTCTTTGAAACATAGAGATTCTACGCATTTTTACTTACTTACTTACTTACTTACGCCTGTTACCCTCAATCGAGCGTAGGCTGCCCACCAGTTTTCTCCAACCGACTCTGTCCTGGGCTTCCTTTTCCAGTTCTGTCCAATTTTTGTTCATTCCTCTCATATCTTTCTCTATTTCTCGGCGTAGTGTGTTCCTTGACCTTCCGCTTTTCCTTTTGCCTTGAGGGTTCCATGTGAGTGGTTGTCTTGTGACGCAGTTAGGTGCTTTCCGCAATGTGTGTCCTATCCACTTCCACCACTTCTTCCTGATTTCCTCGTCCACTCGAATCCGGTCTGTCCTCACCCACAGTAGGTTGTTGCTGATAGTGTCTGACCAACGAATCCGAAGTATTTTGCGTAGACAACTGTTAATAAACACTTGTATCTTCTGGATGATGGCTTTGGTAGTTCTCCATGTTTCGGCTCCATACAGTAGAACTGTATTGACATTTGTATTGAAAATCCTGATTTTGGTTTTGTTTGAAAGTTGTTTTGAGTTGCAGATATTTTTCAACTGTAGAAATGCAGCCCTCGCTTTGCCAATCCGCGCCCTCACATCTGCGTCCGATCCACCTTTCTCGTCGATGATGCTGCCCAGATATGTAAAGTTGTTAACGTCCTCGAAAGCATCTTCATCAAGAGTGATTTGGTTGGTGCATGTTGTGTTGCATCAGAGAATTTTGCTTTTTCCTTTATGTATGTTGAGACTTACTGCTGCAGAGACTGCTTCTACGCTGGTCGTCTTCTCTTGCATTTGTTGTTGAGTGTGCGATAGAAGAGCCAGGTCATCTGCGAAGTCCAGATCGTCCATCTGCATCCTAGCTGTCCAGTGAATACCGTGCTTCCCTTCCAGATGATTAAGTCTTCATCATCCAGTCGATCACCAGAACATAATATTTATTCAATATTACAAAATTAGTCATGTACTAATAAAACTTGAACATTCTATATATATATATATATATATATATATATATATATATATATATATATATATATATATTATAATATACTTTCTTTCAGTTGTTTTATTACCAATACCATGTTGTTTAATGGATAAAGATTTAAAACTGATTGATATCGATTGTCCAAAGTACCATTACATGTCAGAGAATACTCACAAGCATCATAATACAGGCTGTAAACAAATTTTTCGTCAGAAAGCAGTTAGTTATATTGCATACCTTACTTATCTATCAATAATTTTGATAGTAGTCAATGTAAGTAGTAAATATATATATCATTTTTTTTACATTATCAGTGATTTTCTAATTCACAAGTTTTTATTACATGTTTAAGTGAGATTGTGAAGGAAGATATGATGAATGACTGAGCATCGCTAATCAAAGACGAAAAGATCGATATTTTCAAATCGAAAATGCCGCCGTATTTCAATATACATAAATAACTAGCTGTATGAACGTGTGTCTGCAAGAGATAACTAATAATAAAATATATTATAAGGGTTTAATAAAGCTGGAAATTCAGATTTATCAAATTGTAGGTATTTGTGTATAAGAGATAACTTCTTGATAACCCTGTCGGGTGCTCGAAGTATCTACTGAAGACAATGGGTGAGGTGGTGCAAAATCCTAAGATTGATCACAGACATTAACACCAGGGGGTGCTGACCCAATGGTCCAGAGGATAGGCGTTTGAACCCTGCAAGTACCGGGAGTCGTAAATGCGCGATGCTGAAGAGTCCCATAAAAGAATGAAACGGTCTTCCAGTGCTCACTGTCATTGATTCATGATTTCAATGTAAAACAACGACCTTCAGAATACTAATAATGAATGAATAAACTTTAATCCACTTAAGAAAGAAATTTTGTCTCAATAATAGTCCTCAAATGTGTATCATCAAAATGTAAAGTTAAACCGAACTCATACAGCTCACATGAAGCGATCTTTTACAGTAATACATCCCGTTAACAGTTATCTGCCTAAGTTCGTCAGAGTCTCTTAAAGAAATATGTTCAACTGCTTCTCTAACCCTACCCTATTACTAGTCTGATTAGTTCACAATTATTTAAAATGATATGATGTCACCTTAGTCGGCAAACAGTTTTACTAGAATTCATCTTACCCATATAGTTCTTCCTAGATTTGAAAAGATTGTGCATACTACACTTCGGTCATTTATATTTTCGAAATAGCCAACCAGACACAATGCAAGTTATACTTGTTTTGGGTAAAAGCCTCTTCATCAACCTACGTCGTACGCATTTTCAAATTTGACTGTCTGTTGGCTAACTGACATAATCAAGTTAATTTGATTGAGTATTTTTTCTATAGATATTAAACATCTTTACACTTTAAGATCGCGGTCACATACGTTTCAATTTATTCAGTTAAGCTTTAGAGTTGAATTCAGTAGTTAGTCATGTTTATACAACTCCAGTAATTTTGTTCATCAGTTTGTTCAGTGTAACGCAGTTGATTTGATTGACGGTTTGGTTTTTTGATATCTACATTCAAGCATTTCTGTTTTTTTTGTTGCTTTTTTTAAAACATTTTCTCTGAAGATAGCACTTGTAGTATGCGTCGTTCTTGTGTTGAAAGAATTATGGCTATTGCTTTAAAGATTGATACACGATTATCATCGTCTCATCACAGAAATCAACAACATTTGTAGGCATTATTCACAACGTCCTACATGGTTCGAGATATGTATGTTATTAAAAGTGACCTGTGCTAAAAAACTCAGTGAAGTATTCTTGTTAGTAGACATTTTGAAATGATCAAGGTGAAAAAAGAACCTATTGACAGGTTTACTTTGACTGTATTTTCCTGTATTTCTTTGTTCATCTTCATTCTATTAATGATCAGTTTAAAAATTGAATGAAATATTGCAGAAAATGGGTATACTGGTTTAATAATTATACAACTAGCCACCATATACAAAGATAAATAGTATGTTGATAGTCTAGTAAGTTAGATGTTAAATATATATATTTACGAAAATCACGACTTCTAATTTTTCGTTAACGTAATTGCATTCCGGGGTTGTTGTGAAGATCGTTAAGTTTTATTTGTAACCACGTATCGATCAATGTCAGACCACCATTTGAAACCTAGAGGTACTGGACTGCCGTCAAGTCCAGTGCGCATCAACGACTCCTGTGCCCCGTGGGATTCGAACCCAGGACCTCCGGTATTGTGTGCGAACGCCCTAACCGTTAGACCACTGAGTCGTTGGCTAACAGGGTTAATGTCTAACTTGATCAACTTCACGGAGTTGCGCAACCTCATACACTGTATACATCCGGACAGGTTTGAACTTCACTGATCACGACTTCCCACTAGAACTCGGAGAAGATTCCTCACCAAACTAGTCACTAGTGAACACATGTAATTGCATTGCGGGGTTGTTGTGAAGATTGTTAAGTTTTATTTGTAACCATGAAAGGTTAGGGCGTTCGTGCACAATACCGAAGGTCCTGGGTTCGAATCCTGCGGGGTGCAGGAGTCGTGGATGCGCACTGCCAATGATGAGTCCCATACCAGGACGAAACGGCCGTCCAGTTAACGTGATTGTAATAACAATGAATATTTGAATAGGTGATTATATTTCTGGCTATACAGTGACAAATATATGCATTTATTAGTTTGAAATTCGCCAGTATAATTCACATAGAAGAAGTGTTATTTCATTAATGCATGAAATGATAGACAGAAATTCGTAAATATGAATGTTATCTATGAAAATGGAACAGGTTATAAAAGAACACACAATGTGACAATGAATAAGAGTTCATACTGTGTGGCAAGTTATTTACTTTTAAAAGTCATATATGAAGTATACTTTAAGAAAGGAGTTTGACATTTGAACTGTAACAATCCCAACTGCTTCTTAACAGGGAATTCGATGTTCACAACTGTAAATTTCAGCTTACTTTATGTAAACATACAAATATTGATGGTGAATGACAACTAAGGATTTATACGCCTTACAAATCCATGAATTTTTGGTTGGGCTGAGATGCTACCACTGATGCTCAAACTGAAGCAAATGGTTTTGCTTAGGCATCCACACTCCGATCTAGAAATTTAACACACAATGTAATGGAACAAAGTAAGAGGATCAGGTCCCTCAACAGCCCGTTCGGAATCGGGATTTCCAACTTTCCTAAGTGAATTCTTCATGGTCCAGCTATCCATATTCAAAACTAACAGAGTTGCTATTATGCATCTTCAGAGGATTTCTTTTTATTTAACTGTTAATCATACGTTTTTGTATATTTAGTGTGCGGTCAGCAGAACCAATTCAAAATATCCATTCACTTGTGTCTGGGAATAGTCATCTTATTGAATAGACAACCAGTATATTATTTATCATGTTTTTATAACTTATTCAATATATATGGAGATAAAAAGTAAGGGGTTTGAATTTCCTGATGTTATCACTTCAGATAATAGCTCTCTGGTCTCTGTATTTATATGTATATATAATCCGAGCAGAACGCCTAGTTATATCTGATTCAAATGTCACGTGGCGTGAAGGGCCTATGTAAATTTGTAATTATACTTAAATATATGAACTCAGTTTTGTGTTACTATTTGTTTTGTGGTCATCACAACTTCTGTAGATGTTACAAGAATCTATTCTTTGACTCAAACTTTTACGCATCAAGTTTAAAACTTCCGCATATTTAATTACCAGACTACGGTTGAATATTTTAAATTCGTTGCTAGATTCATAACTAAATTATTTAGAAGGTAATTTGTGTGAATAGAGCATCTCAAATTAAATGTCATTTTTCTTATCCAATCGTTTCGTACATAGTAAAATGAGACGGCTATTGATCGTTTGATAGTTTTCTAAACCAGTAATAACTGAGTCCGCCTGTAAGTGATCTTGAGACGTAATTCTAGGAATTCTGATGAAAAAAAGGGGGCTAGCGCAGTACAATTACATCGGTTGTGGCGCACTTACTCACTCATGATAGTTTCTTAGTATCGGCTGAAGTGATCTAAAAATTAGGCTCTTATTGTGAGATGTGAAAGCTTTAAGTTCTAAGATCCTCAGCAAGATTGTGCATAATGTCTGATATGAAGTCACATTCCAATAACCATACAAATGACCAATGCTTTCCCGTTTTTTTCAACGAATATATAACTAATGTCAGTCCATGATGTTAACTTTGCAATAATACTAAATTAACTCATGGTGTAAGCAACATCGAATGCCAGTCTCAAGTGTACAAGTATGAAGACTTTAATCACTAACAAGAATTAATTTAAACATATATTTATACACTATTAGAAATCAATTCCTTCATGATCTGGTTGATATTTTGTTTAAAACGATTACTTGCTAAAATCACTGAGATATTCATTCATATAAAATTATCATTGTAATAAAATGGATTCATTTGTAATTTCTGTCTTTCGTTGTTGGGATAATTTCTTATCTGTTGTAGTGTATATACACGTATATTACAATGTAAAATAGGAGGACAGTGGTGAACAAACGTTATATCTAAATTAGCTGCGATAAACTCAATGTATTCAATAAGTTTGCTAAAATGCTTTCCACAACTCTCTGAGTATCAGTACACAGCATGCAATCATTGATATCTAAAATAGAGAAATATATATATACACACATGTAAATACCATAAAAATAAAAAGTTTACAGAAATAGTACTCAGTTATAAACAAACATAATGAACAAGAGAGTGAAATGTTGCTAAAAAATTCGAGTTAAATAGGATTTTGCATTTTTATTCGTTAGGATGAGTTTATTTCTTGATTATATAAACAGTTTGGCCGGATATTTTTGACTAGAAGTAAAATTTAGAATGCACGTTGCGTTTTATTCGGAATTTACCATGTACAACCACTCACATTCAGAATGAATCTGAAATCAATGGATGAACAGTTATTTTTAATGTAAGACTCTTCAGCAACCCTGATCAGTTAAATGAGTTTAGAAAGACGAAGGTAAAGGTGTTGACGAATCTAGAAGATTGAGGTTTGGGAGAACACAAAGAGTGGATGCACCTGCAACGTTGCAAACGATTTTGAGCTGTCTCATTCAAGGTCTCTAACCACCGGTTACTTTCGTCTCGCGGACCCCAACCACGTAGTCTAAATCTACCAACGTGACTCAGTGCAGTCACTTGTCAATGACTTCATCGATTTCTGCCATGTTTTGATCTGGCCGCCCCTAACTTTCTTCCAACCTACTCCTACACCACAAAACATAGTTCGTCGAGGCAGTCGGTGGTTAGGCATACGTAACCCATGTCCCAACCACCTCAAGTGATGAAGATTCAATACTTTATCTAATGACCCGCCATCCTTACCTAGTACTCGTTTCCTAACGGCAGCATTGCCCACTCAGTTTTCCTGTAGAAAGTATTAGTGCATATAGGTTTTCAATAAGTAGGGTTCGTCACTATGTATTACTAGCTATTACGAGTTCACCTTAGTCGATAAACGCGAACGAGACAATTACCAGCGTCCAGGTAGGCTACCTTGAATCCCAAGCTGAAGATAAAAGGATTTGTAAGCGTAGAAAGTGTATTCTACAAACACCCAGCAAGCACAATGCAATCAAGCACACAGCTCTCGTTTATTTATATATCATAGAAACGTCCTTGGGATAGTCACAAAAATAACACACTATAATACACAACAGCCAGTCACAGCAATGGATTTTCCTGGTGGGAAATGAAATCTCAAGGTCAACTAACTGATCAGCCCATGCTGGCAGACGTGAAATCCTAAATAAGGCATTTAACAAGCGAGTTTTGGGGATCTAACATTCCCAACACAATGTTGCTTTAGTGAACATCAGTTTATGACTAGAACTTTGAAAATTACACAGTCTTCTGAAATTTTCTGTACAATTCTCTATGGTTCCAAGATAAACTATTATTACAAGTTTATCAAAAATGTTTGTCTGAAATAAAATCACCATGAAAATAAAAATTCAGTCTCTTTTAATAAACGTCTTAACTTTGGAATTATGATGACAATTGACATTCAGTAGTTTAATGAAGTTATACTTCTAACATTTTGTACTAAATGGGATGAGTTTAGGCATGAAAGGAAACACAGATACTTTGCTCTAGGTAAGCTAAGTCAACTAGATTTTAAAAACATGAAATGTTCATGCAATCATTTGAAATCGCACCAAGTCTAATTTTCAACAATGAAAAATACTTTTTAACATGTAGAGTTTTGATAACTTGGATTTTGTAGCTTTACAATACCAAGTATTTAAAATAGTTAGAAAGGCAGTGAACTTTGAACACATATTTCTCTTTTTTAATGAACTCATCAACTGTGGGTATCGATAACCTTGCTGCTGACACCTATAGATTGCTTCTCGATTGTCAATAGTGTTCTAATTAAATCCCTATCATGATTTGGAAAGTATGACTTTTTAAAACTATACATATATGTCACAAAAGTATTCATTCTTAGAAAATAAACCGAATTCTAGAAATTATCAACATGATTATTTGAACTTAACATAGTAGATAAATGTGTTACAGTTTACTTTATTATTGTAAGTAAGACAGTAAAGTGTATAGATCATGACATGTGATTTCGTACATTGTTATCATCAGTAATAAGGTTAAACTGAGTAGATTGGAATAAGTGAGGACTACACATAAATTTATTGTTGCTTTTAATAAACTAATGAGGACCACAAAAGGGAGTGAACGGTTCACTTTATATATTATAAGTATATAACAGTTAAAATTCGAGTTTATTACTGCTCATCTTCAATGTGTTGTTTTACGTAGAGGCATTTAATTTGTAGATGGATGATATATGTCATGCATTGAGATTCATTAATAATCACTTACCACCGGAATCGAAACTTCTCTGCTTGATTCCTGTCAACGTTATCTGTTCACACACTACTGAGGAGTTCAGAACATGGACGACATATCTAACCAGTGTTTCATTACATCAAAAGCTTGGTCGATCCGTAAGTAATGATTACTTACTTACTTACTTACTTACTTACGCCTGTTACCCCCAATGGAGCATAGGCCGCCCACCAGTTTTGTCCAACCAACTCTGTCCTGGGCTTCTCTCTCCAGTTCTGTCCAATGTGTGTTCATTCCTCTCATATCTTTCTCTATTTCTCGGAGTAGTGTGTTCCTTGACCTTCCTCTTTTCCTTTTGCCTTGAAGGTTCCATGTGAGGGCTTGTCTCGTGACGCAGTTAGGTGCTTTTCGTAATGTGTATCCTATCCACTTCCACCACTTCTTCCTGATATCCTCCTCCACTGGAATCTGGTTTGTCCTCTCCCACAGTACGTTGTTGCTAATGCTGTCTGGCCAACGAATCCAAAGTATTTTGCGTAGACAACTGTTAATAAACACTCGTATCTTCTGGATGATGCCTTTCGTAGTTATCCAAGTTTCCAGTCCATACAGTAGAACTGTCTTGACATTTGTATTTAAAATGCTGATTTTGGTTTTGGTTGAAAGTTATTTGGAGTAAGTAATGCACACTATAAGTAAATATATATTATCTAACTAGTCAGAAGAAACATTACAAGTTCTCTAATTCAATGTTTGCAACATCCTTTTTTTTAAATTAACAGCTTAAGATGAACAAATGAACTTACCCCAAGTAAAATTATAAACAATGATGAGTAGGAAACTATATTTACTAATCGCACAAAACTATTTCCAAATACTTCACGACATCCTACAGTATACTGATGGGAGCTAGTTGAAAACCAACAAGGACAATTACTATCTATTAGTTGATATGTACTGTTTAATTCACAACATGGAATCGGAATTGCAATACCTAGAAGTTTTAAAAAAAAACAACAACAACATTTAAATATAATTGTGAGAATGAGAATCCTGAAAATCGTTAATAAATCAGCTTTCATGTTTACTTTAATTATGATTTAAATTTTTGCATTACGGGGTTGTGAGGATTGTAAGGTTATATACTTTTGAAACCATGAACCGATCAATGTTAGACCACCATTAGAAACATGGACGCATTAGACGGCCGTCATGTCCTGGCATGAGACTCCTCAGCAGTGCGCACCCACGACTACTGCACCATACAGGATCCGAAACCAGGACCTTGGGTATTGTGCGCCAACGCCCTAACCGATAGACCAATGAGCCGGTACCCAATGGTGTTAATGTCTAACTTGATCAATTCACGGAGTTGCGCAAACTCATACACAGTCTTCGGTAGTTACTGTCTACACCCGAACAGGTTGAACTTCACTGGTCACGTCTTCCCACTAGAACTACATTGATTATGATATGTAATAAAATTTCTTATAATCATATCACTAATGCAAATTTAGTCCCTTTATAGCTGGTTTTATGCTCAACCAGGAAATACTAGAAAACTGTGTCAAGCTATGTGAAGGTCACTTTAGTGCAGCTCCAAATTGAATCCAGAATGTTCAAGACTTACTGTAAATATTATTACGTCTAGTTTATTGAGTTGTCATGATTTATGTAGATTTCCAACTATAAGTCAGTTCGTAGTAATAAACAGTCACCATTCATTACTATATATCGTACTTATCTCATAATCGATATACCTGTACTCTGTCAGTCAATGGCAGTTATTTTAACTGATGACAATTAATATATATCATATCATATAACTGTTCAGATATTTTCAAACTTGTATTATAATCCTACGATCAAAATTATCCTGTTTATTAAAAAAAACACTTTCTAAAATTTGAATACTATAACATCAAACCAACGTTGGGGTCAATTTGAATCGGTTTTGGCACATCAGTTAACTGATATCACACATGAAGTCAACTTACCATTATATTTCCTTCCGTCGTATGTGTCTTCAGATGAAAATTGTAATCCCTCTTGAAAATCATATGGATCGATGAATCCACAGCATTTTAACTAAAAGTAAGATAATCAAAACGGACAAATTGATTTAGTTATTCAAGGCTAATTCCAGTACAGGACTTCGATAAATCAAAAAATAATTCTCCAAAAAATGTCTTGAAATGACCTTTGGGAAATGAACTAGTATTCATACCAACTAAAGATTACTTTAATATATATATATATATATATATATATATATATATATATATATATATATATAATCTGATCGTACATATACTTGTTGTTAGGATATTCATCCAATAGCCTAAGAGAATTATTGATCTATACCTATTTGTTAATTCCTACTGGTCAATTTTATGGTCGTCCTAAATATCAATGTCCTGTGCTCCAATGTTGCTTCCTATTGATCGTTTTAATTGTCGATGTCACAGACTTCGATGCTGTTTCCTATTCGATCAAAATGTATAAATAAGCATTGTCTGTAACCTTTTATGACCAGGACCAGGACCAGGACCCGGTCTCGGATCCCTAGTCCGAGACCCTGATTCTCTTCTGGATTCGGACGTCGTACTTTCTGAATGCCTGTAGAGCACAGGTTCTACTTCATATCATGTCTTCTTAGTTTTTACTCAATATGGGGGGGCTGGGATAATCGGATTTGAGTAACATGTCGTGTCGCCGGAACCTCGATCCTCGCTCTCGTTTTCCGATCAGGTAAACTCACAATAGTTCAAGCATATCAAGTTGACGTGTTTACGTACAGGCATAACACTTGTCAAGGCATTTTATATGGGAATTATTTAAAGGTCAATTAAATGGAAGTTCAGAAAAATAAATTGGCATTTTTCACAATTGAAATTTTGAATTTATATTAGCTATATCACCAACGGAAACCTGCCAACGCTAAACTGTCGTTTCATCATCCTAATATGGAAATTCTCAGTAGCAGTACTCACCAGATCTAAAACCTTCAGTCTCCAGAGCAAATGATTATTAACCTCTCAACCACTGAGCCATTATTCGAGGGGGTCACTGATTCGTACTAACAGTCAAGAGTTCTATACTAAGGCGAAGCAGTCATAGAATGCTTCTAGATCTTCAACGATGACTGAGATAAGGTTAGCTAGTAAGTTCATCTGAAAAAAATTATTATATTTCTACAAATTTCCATTACTAAATTGATAATTGTAATTAAACGAGTGAGGAAATCAGTATCGTTTGTAAGTAATTATAAATATTAGAACTACCCTATGTCCTTGAAATTCATCAATGATTACTAGAGCAAAATGAGGTTTGTAACAAACCGTTTTTGTTTTAGAATTCTTAATAACCAATTCTCCTTAAAAAACCTGAAAATTCGCGCTCAACAAGTATTGTAATTAACTTTAATTACATCATATTTGTAAAACCAGTACTGAATGAAAATTATTGTAGAGGAAAAAACAAATTATCAAAACCAGCTCACATTTTCCATAAGCCATCCAAGAAATAAGCTTGATGGCTTCAGGCTTGATAAGGATACATATGAAAAAACCAGTTCTCCTAAAATCCGTTCGGCATGCTTACGAATCTAATGATGAGATTTTGAAAAAAAACAACACATGAATAGCCAATTAGAACAAGATCAGCATAGAAAACACATTATCTTCAACTATTTAGGCACAGAATATCTGCATAAAGTTAGTATTGGTAACTGAATAGATTGTTAGTAAAATGTATCACTAGATAAGTCCATCTCATAATTGAAACACCACCTGCGACACAATGTTATTCGAATCTTGAAATATTTAATGAGTATTTATAAGTAAGGACTCTGAGCGAGATTCCACACTAATTGTCAATCTCGGTCAAAGTATAAGGGAACTAACTAATGCTCCTTTGAGAAGTTTGTCAAACATCATCCAGATTCATGGTATCCCATCCGCTATTGCCGACCATCTAACACCGTTATGTAGTGTACATGATATCTAGTCTTTCTGTTTAGTTGCCTGATTGATTGAAGTAGTACTTAAAGCCGAGGTAACCTCAACTTTGGTACTTGATGGTGAACTTTTTAACTCATTTACTGAGAAATAACGTTTAAGAAAAATACTCCAACATTTTTGATTTCTTCGTAATGTAACCCACAATATCGTCTTTCCTTCAATTGGCTAGCCCTGATAGTTCTCACGCAATGATTATTATCAGGTTTGTTGTTCAGAAGAATAATAGCTTGTCTTTCATTTTCAAGGTAGATCAGTCATAATCATTTTTGCTTAATTAAGGATTCACATTTCCATTCACATGTATTCTCTTGAAAGAAACTAGGGTTTGTAACCAGTTGAAATAAAAGCGCTTAATTTTCGGGCAGAGTTTTGGAGGTTTGTGATTTTACACGTTTAAAATGGTTAATCAATCATTGTTAGACCACCATTAGAAACCTGGAATCACTGGACGGCAGTTTCTTCGTGGTATGAGACTCATCAGTGGGAGCGCGCATCCACGACTCCTGCACCTCACAGGATTCGAACCTGGGACCTTCGGTATTGTGCGCGAACGCCTAACCATCGAACCACTGGGCCAGCATCCAACGGTGTTAATGCCTACGTCTGATTGATCTACGGATTTTGCGCGACTTCACCCATTTGTCTTTGGTAGTTACTGCCTACACTCGACAGGGTTGAACTCCATCGGTCACGTCTTCTTCACTAGAACTAGAATTTCCTCGCGAAGCTAGTCACCAGTGAGCACTGTTACGATATTTTCGGGCAGAGTTTTGGAGATTTGTGTTTTTACACATTTGAAATCGTCAATCTTTGCCAATTAAATGCTATGGAGTCCCATACTAGGACGAAACGGCCATCCAGTGCTTCCAGGTTTCTAATGTTGGTCTAACATTGATCGATTCATGGTTTCGAAAAATGTGTAACTTAATAATCTTCACAACCCCGTCATGCAAATATATATATATATATATATATATATATATATATATATATACGTGATAGCTCTTGCTTCAGTGAAACTTCCAACTCACTTGTACTCATGACTGAGACCACAGATGCATTCTAATAGAATGCATCAGGTAAATTTAGTAAAATTCGAGAATTTTTATGTGTTGTTTATTACAAACTGTTTATGAAAATATGTCAATGAAAGTACCTACAAATTGAATTCATGTGTGATTGATGATCATCATCAGTATATATATATATATATATATATATACATATTTTTAAAGTATTTTACAAGCACAAAACATATTGATCATTGTGGATCACATCATATTCACTCTTCTCAATGTTATAATTGACTATTTTTGCCTTGAAAACAAAAACGCATGTGTGTGTGTGTAGGAGTAGTTGGTGTTGTGGTTGTTGTTTTAAAACTTCTTCTTCTTCAATCTAGACCCACAAAATAGTTTTTTTTCTTATTGTGCAATAAACAACTTCGTATTGCTTTTGTTTTTTTCCATTTAAATACCTTCTTGCTATATTTAGATCACAAATATCAATAAAATTTGATTGATTCAAATCAGCGAAACTATTCTAATGATTTTGGATAAAAATGGAAAGTTCATTGAAAATAATAATAGTAATAATAATAATAATAATTTCAGAAAAAAACATCTTCCAACCTAAAAGCTGCCAAAATGAAAACAGAAATGATGAATAGATAAGAAGGAACTTTGCATTCAACATTTATTGAATATCTTTTCTTAAATATTACTAGAAATCGACAAACTGTTTAACAAACTAAAATGATATACTGATATGCAACTATTTTAAGATTTTTTGGGGGGCACAGTTTTGGAGGTTTGCGTTTTTACACATTTGAAATCATCAATCAATCATTGTTAGACCACCATTAGAAACCTGGAAGCACTGAAAGACGGCCGTTTCGTCCTGGTATGGGACTCATCAGCAGTGGTCCGATGGTAAGGCGTTCGCCTACAATGCCAAAGGTACCGGGTTCGAATTCTGCGGGGTGCATGAGTCATGGATGTTCACTGCTGATGAGTCCCATACCAGGATGAAATGGCCTTCCAGTGCTTCCAGGTTTCTAATGGTGGTCTAACAATGACTGATTGATGATTTCAAATAGTTCACTTATTGAAAATATAACTTTAGTTACCGAAACAGTTACGCTGTTTGTCGGTAACGACCGCGACAGTTGGTGTAGTTGCTACAGACAGTCGTTTATTTCGCACAACGGACGAATCTTTGACTGAAAAATTGATTTCAGTTGGTTATAGCAAAAAGTGTAGAAATCAGTTCAGTCTATTATGTTGAAAAGAAAAGTGTTGATATCACTTTACCATTAAAAGAGGCGAATCAAATAGGTTATTCTTAAGACTGAGACTGAAAGCAGCCATGGTGAAAACGTGCTACGCTGCTAAATTGATTACAGTTGAAAAGACTAAGCCCATGATTCCACATAGGCTTACACATTAGTTGCATGATTACATCATTTCCTAATGCATTTATCGATTTACATGTTGGTGTGGTCACACATACATAGGGCGGAGTAATCGAACTTTGCAATCAAAGGTTATGAAACATGTACCTAAGTGGCTTCAAAATCAGTTAACGTTAGATGACCCAATAAATGTGGAAAATACTGAACTATGTTCATTAATTGCAAAAGACATAATTGAGACGGGGCAAAAGATTGATATCAAGAGAGCCTTCAAAACAAGGAAAAATTCTGAGGTTTATGGAAGCCTTGTAAATTAAAACCCTCTTATCTGTACAAAAACAGTTTGTTATAATCCTGAATTTACCCTCGTTATTCAAGGTGATGCGACAATATTTCGCTAATTTTTCATCTCCTTCATTTCCTATTATCACCTCATGTCTACTTGAATTTTTTATAAAATGCCTCAACAGGTGTACATGTGTGACTAGCTTGTTTTAAAATGTTTAGCGCAAATACATCAGATTTTTTGGATCACTTACGTCTTCTTATTGTTCTATCAAAACAATGATTCGACAAATTTATGAAACTTGGTATTATAAGGTCGTCTAGCAGTTCCTAGGCATCTCCAGTGCACATGGAGATTATAGAGCCGATAATAAAAAAACTCTAATGAGTAGATATCCGGTACCACATATCCACGACTTTACTATGGACATGGAAGGCGCCACCATCTTCTCAAAGAATGACCCTATTGCGGCTTATAATCATTTTCCCATTGCGCGAAAAGACATACCGAAAACGGCTGTAATCTCACCGCTCGGGTTAAGTGAATTATTGCCATTGCCCTTCAAATTAACTATTGCAGCTCAGACCTTCTAGCAATTCATCGATTAAGTCGTCAGGATTTCGTTGGGGGTGGTATAAGTGTAGCTAGCGCTATAGCCGAAGAACGTCTTCAGCACCTAAGACAGTTGTTTATGAAACTGCAAATATTTAACGCAGTCACAAAAATTTTTATATAACACTAAATACAATGATAGATAGGGTTATGAATAAGGTAACGTAGCGGATAATAAATACGTCTCAGAAAGTATTTCATAATATATATCATAGTGTATCCAACAGATACATATCAGCGTTATGCTTTAAATATAAAAATTTCTAACAAACACTCATATTAAATACATTTATTCAAATCAATTACCTTTCATGCACTAGTTGAAAAAGTTTCTGCTTCGTTTTTCAACACTTATTAATAGTATACAAGTCATCTACTTGAGTGAAAGTAAAATGAAACTAGAAACCGCGATTTACATAGTTGTGCATCAGCTATTTATCATAGTAACGATATAGGATGTACATAGTTCTCCACTTGGAACTGACTGATATTGGAATATGAATCATTGATTTCAAAGTAATGTAGTTTCTGAATAACCTAAAATTCCTAGTTCCTGTGTCAAATTGATTCTCATAAGTGAACATTCTTAAGGAGTGTACTGCCGGCCAGATATTTTACAGTTTCTTAAGGTCAGAATAGCAAGTTAAACTTCTTTACCATGAATCAAGTATCATACGATTCCGAAATCAAGTCACTATATGAGTCTTGATCATTCTATGAAATGATAAGCTTCTATTGCGAGCCCATAAGAGTTTGGTATTACCAAATGTAATTATTCTATAATAGTCCTATTATTCTGTCGATAAATACGTTATTTTTGATGTGTTTTAAACCAAATCACTATATATTCAAAAACCACCACAATCATAGTTGAACAGTACACATATACACATATATATATATATATATATATATATATATATATTTATATACAATCAGTCATATTAACAAAAACTACGCGTAGCTTAACTTACTCAAGAAACTTCGAATGATATAGTTTAATCCACTTCTCAGTACTGCACTATCAGGATCCACTGGTACTTTAAACTTAATCACTTTTGATCTGATATAATTTGCTGACAACTTTGACCAAAATAATACACCACAAACAATCAACGTGGCTAAAAACATAATCTTCAAAGAAATCAGAAATAAAAACATGAATACACTTTAAATTCCTTGATACAAATGTAAGTTACGATCACAGTTAATATGGGAAGATAACTTACTCCTGTAATGCCGTTTAATGCTTTAAATGCATATCTAACGTTAGTTCTTGGCATAATACCCTTTATCTGTTCTTGAAGAAAAAAACAAAACAAGAAGAGACAAAAGTTATGTGATAAAATATATTCATGCGAAACATAAGACTGTTTATCAAAATTCTATTATTGGAACAAGATGTGTGGTGCTGAGGTGCGAGCTACTCATAAGTAGTATATGACGTGAGTGTCAACGAAATGTCTGGCAGCAGAAGATGGGGGGAAGATCAAGAAAGGAAGAGTTAGAAAACAATGGAATTTGTATGAAACGCATGAATAGTGACAATGGATTGATGTTTTGCAACAGGTACAGTCCAGTTCGAGATGATGAACTGTTATTTTGCAAATGAACGTTTACGATATGGTTTTCCAATTTTACTGAGTAACTCTGTAATTTTCGTTAAATACAATTCGGTTGCTCCACCTGTGTTCTCGTTCACTCAGGTACTGGAAGAAAACCGAGTTTGATTTAAGCGTGCATACAAAGCCTATTCCTTTTATTCTGTCTTACGCTGGTTGAGGTGGTTGTTTTTCAAAATCTTAATGTTTAACAACTCTTTTATTCCTATTTTGTATATAGTGAGTGAGTCTCTAAAGTTGCCTCATCTAAGTATGCAAAGTATGCTAACCACTCTTAGGCGTTCTCACTTAATCTTTGAATCTTTCCTTAACAACCTTAGACTTTTAACTATGCAATACATATGCATATATAAGTTTGTTTAATTTCGTACCCTTGTCGTTTGGTATTAGATATGTTGCGATCTATAAGTTGGATAGTTTTATTGTGAAGCTTCAAAGAGAGACAAGTTATTCAAATTCCTCCAGAATGAACTAACAATTTATTTTACTAGCTTCAAACTTGTTTGGTAGTTACCCATAACTGTGTGGTTGTTTCTTGTCGTAGTTTGGATTCTGACCTCGTTGTTTTCGATCTTTTTCCGCATTGTATAGTAGACTTGATAGATTTAGATGTGCTTGTTGACGGACCTATGGTCAGAATGTGTAAGGCTTTCTTTGAGCATCCCTTGTCCGATATGTCAATATTTTCCTTTTAAAATATGTGTTCCAAGTTTTCTAAATGTAACGATCTGACCGAAGTTATGTTGTATGGTTAACTGGCTAACCGGTGTTTATGTGAACACAGACGAAGAGGGAAGGCCATGTAATCATCCATAGTGTTTGATACAGTCATTAAAATGTATTTTGTATGCTATGTTTTACTCGCTTTCGTCCATTGTTTAGTCCTTTGATTTGTATAATAATGTTTGTGCTGATTTCGTCATCGTCTGAGTTACACCCATTTCCGATAATTTGTTCGCGATCCTTAAGATGTTATTCATCAATGGTGAAACAGCTGATTTCAGCTGTTGATTTGTATATCTGATGGTCGATTTCATAAGCGTTTCCTGACGAAGTCTTTTAGAAAAATTCATTAAGTACATTAATACATTTTTCTGTGTAACGATGGCGGTGAAATATGCAATCAGTCTTTCAAATGATGTATTCATATCACCTGTTATTTGAGTTAATGGCTAGTTGTAAATCTAAATGAGGTTTTGATTAAAAATGACAGAGTTTCTGATTTAGTGGAGGCTTCAGGTGTACTGTATTGCTTCTGATGATCAATATATTCAACGATGAAAAGGATTAAGAACTATAACATCAGAGTTCAGTTCAGGTCATGAGGGAGAATTAATCCATCACTTTCTAGATCAACAGTTTAGGAAGGTGATCAATAGTGGAGTAAGTCACTGGAAACTTCGCGATCAAACCATTCAGCTAAGTGATCACAATACCTCATCTTAAGCTATAAAATATTTGCCATCGTGTTCTTGAGGGTTATCTGTCTAGTTAATAGTTATGTTAACTAAAATGTCACGCAGTAGCTTTTTAAAAATGACTTATTTAAACAAGATGGCTTTTAAAATAATGAATGAATGACTGTTTAATTATTAAACTACTCTTATGTGAATCGAAACATTTTGCAAATAATGATTGCTTTTGTTACGTTTTGAAGTTTTTCTCCTTGTTCTGTATTCAAGACTACTGTAATAATAATGAGTAAACATTGTCATTTGTCATTAATAATCCATGATTGTTCAAATCGAAGACGTTGAAGGCATTAAACTTTATACATCAAAGTTCATCTAGATATTTCAAGTATTTTCTATAATTTTTCCAAATTTCTAACTATTAAATTAAAATAATTGTAATGATTAATTCATCAAAACATTACTATCTCATCAGTTCATATGTTTTTACTCAGCTAAATGATAGTTTATCAAGTATCTTAAATCGTTAAATGAAAATGTCGATTCCTTCGAATTTATATTGTCCCAGATAACATTAAAATCGTACACGAAGGACAGCTAACAGACTTTTTCGAGGTGAAGACCGGTGTCAGGCAAGGTTGCTTACTCTCACCCTTTCTCTTTCTCCTAGTGGTCGGATGGATTATGGAGTCGTAAGCATCTGGAGAGAATCACGGTATTCGGTGGACAGCTAGGACGCAACTCGACGATCTGGACTTCACAGATGACCTGGCTCTTCTATCGCACACGCAGAAACAAATGCAGGAGAAGACGATCAGTGTAGCAGCAGCCTGTGCAGCAGTAGGTCTCAACATACTTAAAGGAAAAAGCGAAATTCTCCGACGCAACACAACATGCATCAACCAAATCACTCTTCATGAAGGAGGACGTGAAAGTATCATCGACAGTCAAGGTGGATCCGATGCAGATGTGAGGGCACGGATTGGCAAACCAAGGGCTGCATTTCTACAACTGAATAACATCTGGAACTCTAAACAAATATCAATCAACACCAAAATCAGGATTTTCAATACAAATGTCAAGACAGTTCTACTGTATAGAGCGGAAACTTGGAGAACCACGAAGGGAATCATTCAGAAGATTCAAGTGTTTATTAACAGTTGTCTACGCAAAATACTTCGGATTCGTCGGTCAGACAAGATCAACAACAACCTACTGTGGGAACGAACAAACCAGATTCCAGTGGAGGATGAAATCAGAAAGAAGCGGTGGAAGTGGATAGGACACAGACTGAGAAAAGCAACCAACTGCGTGACAAGACAAGCCCTCACATGGAACCCTCAAGGTGAAAGGAAAAGAGGAATGTCAAGGAACACATTACATCGAGAAATAGAGAAAGACATGAGAAGAATGAATGAAAACTGGAAAGAACTAGAAAGGGAAGCACAGGACAGATTTAGTTGGATAAAACTGGTGGGCGGCCTATGTTCGACTGGGGGTAACAGGCGTAAGAAAGTAAGTAAGTAAGGCTAACATTAAGTCAGTGTTTCTTTTGGCCATGCGGTTGCAGAAACTACTTATTGGTTATTATCTTGTGAATTAACAATACAGCAATCTGAAGCATACATCTGACTTTACAAAATGGACAACTACCATCTTTTTATACCTCAGACAGACCTTATTTCTGATTAAGTTTCGTTTCAAACAGATGACACATCCATTCATTTTATAACACATTTCTGTAACATTTTACGATCTTTTGAAGTTTGATGTATTTTTAGAAATAAAATATTGACTATTATAAATATTTTCAATTAGAGTTATGGAGATTAGTGATTTTACACATTTGAAATCATCAATCAATCATTGTTAAACCACCATTAGAAACCTGGAAGCACTGGATGGCCGTCAAGTCCTGGTATGAAACTCATCTTCTGTGCGCATCCACGACTCCTGTACCTCGCAGGATTCGAACCCGGAACCTTCGATATTGTGTGCTGGTCCAGTGGTCCAATGGTTAGGCGTTCGCGCACAACACCGGAAGTCCCGGGTTCGAATCCTGTGAGGTGCAGGAGTCGTGTATGCGCACTGCCACTGATATGAGTCTCATACTAGGACGAAACTTCCGTCCAGTGCTACCAGGTTTCTAATGTTGGTCTAACAATGATTGATTGATTATTTCAAAAATTATAAATATCTTGTTTTGTGTGTACAATAAATTACAAAGATGAAATGTGTGTTGTTTTGTTACATTCAATGTATACAATAAAATAAATCAAATTCCAAATTGCAATGATGAAACTCACAACAATTAATCCGTTAGCTTCATTGACATTCTTATTGTTCTTTTAATCTCTATTCTATTTCCGTATTACTCAATCGATGAACGATACCGTTTTACCAATCAGTAGTAGTGAAGCAAGGAACTTTTCAAATCTAGATGGTGTGTGAAATTCACCGTCAAATACTAACCGATCAATGTCATTTTCTTGCTATTCATTTAAACTTTTGAACAATAATAATAATAATAATAATGATTGTTTAAATGTATTTTCAAAATATCATAAATACAATGAACACTGATCACTACTGTAAAAAACAGAGAGTGTATGAACTTTAGTTTTTTTCAACAAACCAAAATTCATCATACACACAAATAATTTGATTGGTTAGCTTTCTTGTTTTTCCATCTTTCATATACAATCAATCATCATACACAATCATTTAATAATAAGCTGTTGTGTTTCGTTGTGTTGAGTTTTTCAGAGTTTAGAATGTATTATTAAGTTTCCTGAAAAAGAAACTGATTTCAAATATATAAATTTAACAAGATTGTATAAACTGTGATTACAATAACTGTTTTTATAATAAGGTTCACACAAAAACTGATTGCAATTGTGAAATCTGACAGAAACACTGACACATTCACTCACAAAGCAGGTTTATGGCGCCTGGATCTAATCCAAATGAGAGATTGAATTTGTCAAGTCTTGGAATTCTGTAACAAGACAAAACTATCTGTTTATTGTTTTTTGATACATTATGCATAGCTGGTTGGAGAAAACTGATGGGCGGTTGTTGGGGATGTTAGATGCCTAGAACTCGCTTGATGAATATCTTTATTTTGGATTTATTTCATGGGACCGATCTGTTGACCTTGAGATCACATTTCCCACCAGGAAAATCCTTGGCTGTGATTGGTTACTGTGTCATTTTAGTGTGCGACTCTATGGAGCATAAATAAAAGCAATTTGAGTGCTTGGATTCATTGTGTGCTTGGTGAGTGTTTGTAGAATATACTTTCTACACTATATTAAGACTTCCTGCTGATCTAATTTGGTCAAGGGATTACGGTAGCCTACCTGGACACTGGTTCATTGTTTTGTTCTTGTTATTCGACATAGGTGAACCCGTAATAGTTTAAGCATACCTAGAGACTAGCATAACAGCGGTCTATGCTCCTTTGGGGGTAACAGGCGTAAGTAATTAAGTAAGTAAGTATGCATAGTCACAATCATTTACTAACTACCGAGCTAATATTCGGCCTCGTGATTTGTTTATTTTTTAAAGATATCGAAGAAAAGGACACCTAGGAAGAATATATACGTAAATAAAATTGTTACGGTTAATAAATGATTACCTTGGATTGTGTTCATCATCTAAAAATTTCTCTTTTCAAGTTAAGTATTTGATGAAATGTGTTTACAGTCAAAGAGTGCATTGTTTTGATTCAGAATACGAAATAAGTATCATATTTAGATGTGTTTTGTGACATCTTAGTTAAAAAGACAATATTTTATTTGTTTTACTGTGTTAAATTCAGCCTTAGTTGAAACCATTCGACATTGTCATCTCTGTTTATAAAAAAATGGATTCTAAATACTCGTATACTATTTCAATGAGCTTTGTATAATTTTCTTTCTTCAGCATTTTATTGATTCATATCATGTTAGAAAACTTTTGATCAACTGATAGAAATAGTTTGTCTGTCTTTGTGTATTATCATAAAGTGTAGAGGCAAATGACTGCTGATATACACTTGTAGGTACGTTTAAAGAGTCATTTATTTTGTACGTGGATTTAAGCAGACGTTTTAAGAGTTTGTATTTTGTGTATTCCAAGAAAGGGATTGTCTGGTGACGCAGATGGGTGCTTTTGAATTCTGTGTCCTATCCACTTCCACCGCCTCTTCCTGATTTCCAACTCCGTAGCAGTCTGGTTTGTTCTCTCCCACAGTAAGTAGGTTGTTGCCGATGATGTCTGGCCAACGAATTCGAAGTATTTTGCGTAGAAACTGTTAATGAATACTTGTATGTTTTTGGTTGATGGCTTTGGTAGTTCTCCAAGTTTCCGCTCCAGACCGTAGGACTGTCTTGACATTTGTATTGAAAATCATGATTTTAGTATTGATTGATATTTGTTTGGAGTTCCAGATGTTGTTCAGTTGTAGAAATGCAGCCCTTGGTTTGCTAATCCGCGCACTCATATCAGCATTGGATCCACCTTGGTTGGCCAGATAAGTAAAGGCTTTCACATCCTCCAAGATGTGACCATCAAGAGTGATTTGGTTAGCTTGTCCTAACTTTAGGACCAGGGAATTCGATTCTTCTGCCCAAGTTATCATTCACACAACTTTTGACCTAGTCAATTAATCACTTGAAATCTTGTTTGATTTTCCTGGAATACATGTGTTCATTGCTTACTAGTCTTATCGCTTGTCTAGTCTATATCGTCTGACTACAAATACTTTGTCATGTTTCATTACATTGAGTTAGTTCACTCTCCTTCTACACTTCACTTCGCTTTGTTTCTTCGCTTTTTGATTCTCATATCTGTCTGGTTGAACAATAGCATGCAATAAACTCATCAAACTGAATCTGTATTTCACTTTTATCGAAAGGAATATTTATTTCATAACATATGAGAGTCAGCATGAGGACAACTAGAAGTTATTTACTAAAGTGTTTGCTAAAAAATTTGACGTTCAGTTATTTTCTTATCAAATGTATTCTACTTAATAAGTCTATTGTTACTACTATTATTCTTTATGCATTGACAAAGTGTTCTTCGGTTAACAAGGATAATTTTACTGCAGAACAATCAAACTAAAGAGTTTACTGAATAATTCAACCAACAGATAAGCAATAACTTATAAATCATTTAAGTTGTTTAAAAATCCAATACCCCTGTCTTGTTTAAATTCATTCATATACTGAATTTGTTTAAATTACCTCTCGATTACGTTTTTCATTCCATCAACAACTAAGTAATCTAAATTTGTCACAATCTACTATTTGATTTATCTGAACACAAAGTGTTTACGAGTCAGCTACTCAGTTCTCTCAATATTACAAATTCAGTTAGTTGATCATTTTCAAAATTTTGTTAACCCACGTTTAGGCCTCTTTACATTGAGATTATTGAGAACATTTGTAGCTCAGATGGATGATTGTTGCGGTGTTTCGTCCTCTCAGATGGATGTTTCGGTTGTGGACACTCATGGACATATATTCAATTGGAACAATGTGGAAATACTGGATAAGGGGAGTACAGAGAAAACTAGAGAATTTTCAGAAGCTTGGCAATCAAGTCAATCAGCAAGCAACAAACACATCGACATTGACCCAATTTATCAACCAATCAGAAAAATCATAGGCAACATAGGATCAAAAAACATATCAAAAGGGGGATACAATCAAAACAAAGGTGCAAACAACGACAGATTTATGGTCAACAGCAACCAAACAAGATCAAGGTTAACAGAACAAGCTGCAGGTCAAATGTAGAGAAATTCGAATACTTCACTTCTATTTGAAGTTTATGCTGATAATGTTGTTCAGAAGAACCATGAAAGCTCCACAACCGAAACATACTATATATATAGTTTTGAAACCATGAATCGATCGATGTTAGACCACCATTAGAAACCTGGAAGCACTGGACGGCCGGTTCGATTCATGGTTTCAAAAATGTGTAACTTAACGATCTTCACAACCCCGTAATGCGAATATATATATATATATATATATATATATATATATATATATATACATATATATATACATATATATATGTTTCCTAGGAAATCAAGGAATCATTTACTACTAAAACACATGAATTCAAATCACAGATGTTGTCAAGTTGCTAGATTATGTTAGAGAGAAAACGTCGTAGGTATATATATCTATCCAGTGATTGTTTGTAACTCTTATTTTTATATCTTCCTTGTATACATATTGTTCTGCTCGCCAGTTGGTATGCTTAGTGTCGATAAACGACAGCGAAGACAAATGATTTAGTGACACGATAGGCTACTTTAATCCGAACATCCCTAAGCCCCACTAAGAACAGAAAGAATTCTTGACAAAACATAGATAGTGTATTCTACAATCACTCAGAAAATATGAGATTGACAAACACACAAATGGAGTTTATTTATACATGGTAGAAACGTCCTTCGGAGAGACGCAAAAAGAGCGTACTAAAATAATACATCAATCAATAACGGCCAAGAATTTTCCGAGTGGGAAATGTAATCTCAAGGTCAACCGAGCAGCCCAAAATTAGGACCACTATCAAGTGAGTTCTGTGGATCTAACATCCTCAACTTGTATTCTCCTGCTAAGTCATTTGGTAAGTAAATTTCTAGATATTTAAGATTTGGCCTACATTGAGATCAAAACTACAAATTAATTTGGTTGTCTAAATCTTTTCAAACAAAAATTCTCCATGACTTATCTCCCTATTTGACGAAAACTCAGCGTATTCTAACACCTATTTACTTAAAAAAGTGTGAAATGTTACGAAAAGCGAAAAAAACTAAGCAAGACACTTAGACGTTAAATACTTTATTATGAAGTCGAAGAAAAGTATATTTTTGAAGTTTAACCATTTCAACATTCAATATTCAAATTTGTTTAATTCAAAAATTTGTTGATTGAACAAAAAACAATTATCGATCGATACATTCATAGTGGAAAATGAATGATAAATGTTGATCTGTCTGTTATGGACGAATAGAAAAGAAATCTTTCACTGCTCTCACTCCAATACATAACATGATTACCTAATTGTAACGAAAAACAAATGATAATACATTAGTGAATATTCTCGAAATTTCTTGTTCTAACTAAAATAGAAAAAATTAATCACAATGTGATCTGAATCAGTAAATCAAACAATTCTTTCTTAGTATTGTGGTACTTTTTCGATCTTTCACTGTAATTTTTTGACTTGAAAAGTTCATTCTTGTAAGGAGACAAGCAACATTGGAAAGTGCAAGTTGTAATTGCACCATCTTACGAAAAGATTGACTGTAAAATTTTAGTTGAATAAGCTAAAAAAGTTCACCAAACAATAATACATTATCTATAGCCTTGTCGGTCTTCGATGTAATCTATGCCGCTGCTGTGAGTACATTGTGTTGTTGTGAAGTTTGATTTCAGAATGAAATTGTTATGAATGCACGTAAACACGTCATTTTGATATGCTGTAACTATTACGAGTTTACTTTAGTCGGGTAACCAGGGTGAGGAACGAGGGTCCGGCAACATGACAAGTTACTCTAATCCGATTGGCACAAACCCCTTCATTAAGTAAAAGAAGAAGACTTGATATGAATTAGAACCTGTATTCTACAAGCATCTGGAGAGTACGAGGTCCGAGTCCAGAAGAGAATCAGGATCTCGGACTAGAGATCTGTGTCCTAAAACGCCACAGATAATGCATATATATAAAGTTAGGTCGAATAGGAAACAACATTGAAGTCTGTGACATTGACAGTTAAAACGACCAATAGGAATAGACCAATAGGATTAGACTTACAAACAATTATCTTAAGATATTGTTGTGATCGTCACTAGGTATGCTCGAAACTATTATGGGTTCACCTTAGTCGATAAATGAGAACGAGACAATGAACCAGCGTTTAGGTAGGCTACCCTGATCCGTTCACCTCAAACAGCTAATGAGAACTAATGATATAGAAAGTATATTCTACAAACTCCCAGCAAGCACAATACAATCAAGCACACAAATCGCTTTTATTTATACATCATAGAAACGTCCTTGGGACAGTCACGAAAATAACACACTAAAATACACAGCAACCAATCACAGCCAGAGATTTTCCTGGTAGGACAAGAAATCTCAAGGTCATCTGATCAGCCCATGCTGGCAAACGTGAAATCCAAAATTACGGCATTTATCAAGCGAGTTCTGGGGATCTAACGTCCCCGACAGATATTGGATGAATATCCTAACAAAAACAATCACCCTTCCAACATTGTTTACCAATTTTTCTTCGGGTGAATTGAATTCTCGATGAAATCTCCATTATGTACAAAACATAGAGTAATTATCAAAGTAAGCTGATGAACTGTGTATATCAGAAAGCGCAAATCGCTTATGAAATACTACATTAATAAACAAGACCAAATTAAAACATACATTGATTAATAATAATCCAATACTTCCAAGCACCATTTGGTCTGTATGAAAGGTTATTTCTTCTGAAAATGGCTTATCACAACCAATTCCAATATTACTATTGTATATTGTATACTGAAATGGACATGTTGTATTAATTATTTCCAACATATTATTCATTCTACAACATGTTACAGGCAAATGTATTCCTTAGAAGAAAAATAAAAACAAAATGAATAAAAAAAATTTTAACAACACAAATAATTTTTGTAACCATGAATCGATCAATGTTAGACCATCATTAGAAACCTGGAAGCACTGGACGGCCGTTTCGTCCTGGTATGGGACTCCTCAGCAGTGCGCATCCACGACTCCTGCAGCCCACAGGATTCCAAACCAGGACCTTCGGTATTGTGCGCGAACGCCTTAACCGTCAGACCACTGAGCCGGTATTTAACGGTGTTAATGTCTAACTTGATCAAATTCACGCAGTTGCGCAACCTCATACACAGTCTTCGGTAGACACTGCCTACACCCGAACAGGTTGTACTTCACTGGTCACGTCTTCCCACTAGAACTCGGAGAAGATTGCTCACGAAGCTAGTCACTAGTGAGCACAGGTAATTTGCATTTGATCAAGTTAGAAATTAACACCGTCAGATGCCGGCTCAGTGATCTAACGGTTAGGGCGTTCGCGCACAAGTTCCTGGGTTCGAATCCTACGGGGTGCAGGAGTCTTGGATGCGCACTGCTGAGGAGTCCCATACCAGGACGAAACGGCCGTCCAGTGCTTCCAGGTTTCTAATGATGGTCTAACATTGATCGATTCATGGTTTCAAAAATGTGTAACTTAACAATCTTTACAACCCCGTAATGCAACACTAATATTATCTTAAATATAAACTGTTTCAATTGAAATAAAAACAATGAATTAATACACCTTTCGTATCTTTGTGTTCAATACTAATAATCAACTGTCAAACATCACGACACATCTTTGCTTAAAGTAATAAATATTTGTACATTTCAGATGTCAAGTTTGATTGGGCAAGTCTGCAAATTTTGTGAAACAGAAAGTTCGTTGTTAGTTCGTTGTAACACTTAGATCATCAAACAATCTTTAAACACATTGAAATCGACACAGTTATTGACCAAAGCGAGGAAAAATCATTGATCAAATAATTGTACAAACACAGTCAATGAAAAATTGTTAAAAGTTACAGTTCAAATTAATTGTTGAAAAAGCAACCAGCTAGTCACTTTCATCTAAAGGTCGTGCTAAATATGCTGTCTAGAAAGATAATGAAATTCTCAAGAACAAATCATCCATCTTCAAAAACGCATCTTCTTAACCATTTATCTGAGTTTACTTAAACTATGCCATATATAAGGCACTGCAGAACTGTTGCTGAAAGCTGTATGTAAGTAATAATCCGAGTTGAACATTATTTAAAAGAAATCCTTGAAACAATATTATTACGAAAATGATTAAGTGAGCCGATCAGAAGTGACTGAATTAAAAGGCTATTTGATGTTGCCAAAGGATGATTATATATCACACTGGTCAAGAAATGACTTTCTCCTTCTACTCTTGCCTTCTTGCTCAAGTAGCCAGTTTGAGCGTTGAAATGTATTGTTTTCAGATCTTGGCAACTGCGCCTTATGATATAAACGTATGAGGGTGTGTAATTTAACAATAATGTCGCCAGAGCATGGCATGTAAGATTGGTGATGACGTGAAATTTCAGGTCATTTAAGAAGAAAATCAAATTCTGTCATAACAGTTTTAGCGCACAAACCTAGAAACTCAAATTAATACGATTTTCAATACCCGATTTTGATAACAATTGTGTTTTGTATGATTTAAGAAGTGTGTATAGGCAGAGAGTGCCTACTCCGAAAAGAGTGAACATCATATTTTCATCTAGGATGAAAATTTAGCGTTATCTTGCTTTTAGTTGTACAACTACTTAAGATTGGAGCAAATAAAATAAAACAATACGATTGTTGTAAACAGAAAAAAAATTGAAGCTTCTAGAATATTCTTTAGCATAATTCGTTTAGTAACATACTCTGTTCAGTCTGAGTGTTTTCCCTATATGTTAAGCTAGTACATTTTTACATGTCAAATCAAGTCATAATAAAATATCTCACATGAAAGTAGAGTTCTTGATTTCAATTGTGGAAATGATACAATCCCCACAAAACTCTTATACTAGTAACAGCCATGTACTCACTGAATACCAGTATCAAGATGGAATTCTGTAGTTCTGTCAAGTATCTGTGAACAGGGAAGCTCAACCACGTCAGGTTTAAGGCGGTTACTCATAGAAGACTACTGATATTTGTCACGCAAGATCATGGATTATTTAAAGTTAGACAATAACGTTGCTTGAGAGACTGAAAGTCCTGGTTTGGATTCTCTTTTTAGACATCGTGAGTGCGCACTGCTGAAGACGAAACGGCAATCCAGTGCATTTAAGTTTTAATGGTTGCCTAGGTAAGAGCAACTGGTGATTCCAAGTGTGAAAGTACTATGTTTTAAAAACTCCTAATAAACACTCTCGAAGTCAAGGTAATAAAGGTAGTAAAGTTTGAGTATTCAAAGCACCCGAACTTTGCAACTGGTACTTTATACTCTTAACATTCACTTTTCGAAAAAATTACTATTTTTTCCTTCAAGTAAATTACAAATGAATTATAGAGTTTCTACTCTATACTTCTTGAATTTATATAAAAGTATTCTGTTAAAATAATCTTTTAAAACTTGATCATTGTTCATATAGATAAATTATATGAAATGATCTAAGTTTAAACAGGAAAATATTGTCGGCTGAATATTGATTTATCAAGAATACGACTCAGATAACATGCTAACCTATGATTCATTAATACCTTGTACCGGTTAGTTTTAAATGACATGAATTTTAAATATGGTTTGAAATACTTTGAGTGAAAATTTTACTTTCTTAAAGATCATAACAATTAACTGTAACAATTCCAGATATAAATTAAGTTAAGACTAGATTCAGTAAAATGTGCACCTGTCGAAATGACTCGAAGATATAAACACTATGTCTGATTTCAATTGATTGAAATTAATAGACTATTGGTCATATGCTCTGACTGTAATGCTCATCAATAAAAACAAGTGTGAATTCAAGAAAACGCATAACTTTTCTCAAGTTCTTACATCGTACACAATGTTAACTACCGTTAGATCATAAGAAATCTAGGCACAAAACTGCTTACTAATTATTTTTTCAACACTTGATACCAGGCAGAGTGCGGATTACTTCAACTGATATACCTACCAGCCAAGAAAATTTGTCAATAAACTTAGAGAGTTGACAATTTGACATCAGTGATCATCTCTCGTTTATAGTAATAAATTATGTTTTGTATTTTTATTCTCACCTTTATAAACTATGTTATCATATGCATCATTCGGATCAAATTTGGAAAATTCCCAATAAAACTCATCATCTCTGGCTCCACAACAATTTAACTGAAATAGTAAAATGAAAAAGTGAAAAAAAAACAATTTTGTGATCCCAGTCTACATTAATCAATATTTTCTAATTATATAATCATGAATATTTATACAAACAAATTAATATTTTAGAAAAGGAATAAACTGTGTTGAGCAGTAAAGGGTAACACTTGTGTTTCGTCTTATCTAGAGGACTAGCAAGTAGACTGTAACTCAGAACTCAGAACCCGATATTTTTCGCTCCAGTTTATTAATGATAGCTAACTTATTCAACTGGTATACTAGCCATGGCTAAACGAGATTCAGTCATGAGTATCAACATGAGGATAATTTAAACTCTTTCTATGAATGATATAAAGTTGGTTTGATTGTTTGATTATGGATAGAATATGTGATTGAATTGTAATGTGTAAATGAATTTATTTTATTTGTCATTTCTGAATAAAAATCCATATAATTTATTGATCAGCTACTGATAGGAAAACAGTTATATGAAATAAACATTTCTATGAATAACCATCTCAAAAATTCTTTTTGTTTGTTTATGCCTCTATTTTTAAAAACTCCTTTTCAGATAATTAATTGGATTATATTGAAATCATGAATTAATCATTGGACCACCATCAAAACCTGGAACCATTGGACAGCCATTTTCTCCCGGCACGTGACCCATCAGCAGTGCGCATCCATGACTACTGTCGATTGCAGGATTCGAACACTCGACCTTCCTTCTTGCTCGCGAATGCTTAATCTCTGGATTACTGGGGCATCATCCAGTGAAGTTAATGTTTAACTCTGATCAATCTCAGGGTTTGGCTCAACCTCACCTGATGTATTCGGTGGTTTCTGCTCTACACTCTACGCAGTTGAACTCCCATCGGTCATAATTGGTTAATGTAAAACACGTACTGGCTCTTTTCTAGATGTTTATAGAAACAGAATGAATGAATGAATTCAATATATTAAACTCGTCAATTGCTATGACTGAAACCAATACGAGTTCACCTTAGTCGATAAACGAGAGCGAAGACTAATGATCCAGTGACACGATAGGCTACTCTAATCCGAGCATCCCAAGGCACCACTAAGAAGAGAACGAAGTCCTGACAAAACATAGATAGTGTATTCTACAATCACCCAGAAAATATGAGGTTGACAAGCACACATACATGGTAGAAACGTCCTTGGGATAGCCGCAAAAAGAGCGTACTAAAATAATACATCAATCAATAACAGCCAAGAATTTTCCGAGTGGGAAATGTAATCTCAAGGTCAGCTGAGCAGCCTATGCGCGAGAACTTAAAACCCAAAATTAGGACGACTATCAAGTGAGTTCTGTGGATCTTACGTCCACAACACAATAAAATTTGGTATACAGTGTGATGGGAACTGAAATAAATTGAATAAATTTTTATGTTTATCTGGAAAATAATTTTGAACAGAGAAATGAGAAGACATATTTTGTGAGATAGTACCATTACGTGCTTTCTCGTCAGTCACATACAAGCAACATGTTATTTGTGTAAATACAGTTTTGAAGATAAGGTCAAAATTTCTTATTTAACATGACATTCACTCACTAGAACCATGGTAAACAAAGGTCAACATACAGTTGTGTTTGAACACATAAAGTTGGACTTTTCCGACCAATCAATATAGCTTCGAGTAGTTTCAGTGTGTGTGGGTTTTGATGACAAGTCACAACTGTAAAGGCTGATTTTGGGTCAATTTGATGACCACTCATCATTAGATGTTTTGCAATAGACGAGGCTGGGTTTCTTGATCGATCTTGAGATGACGGGCAAGGTGGATGAATCATGGATTCGATTAACCATTTTGGAATATGTTCCCCTATCCTGCCCTTCAATCGACGATCTGTCCTACCCAAGTAACTTTCTCCGCAGTTACATGTGAATTGGTAAATACAATGGGATTTGGACTGAATCGGTCTTGGAAACTTGATTGGGGTAACTGAGATCGATTGAGTTGTTGTGATAAGCCTCAGATTAGCTGCATCGAAGGTCTTTTTTCTTGCAGCTGCAGTCTGTTTGGTTGTTATTTTTATGCAATGATCACCTTTGAAAGGTAACTGTAGGTACACTGGTTTCTTGGGTACATCAGTTGCTATCAGCTTCGTCGTAGTTGTGTTCTGATGACCAATAAACGTTTCGGGATATCCGTTTAATTTAAGTGTCTCAGTAATAAGCTTGAATTCGTTATCTAATGTATCAGCAGTGCAGATTCTACTTGCTCGAGCGAATAAAGTTTTGACAACAGAACGTTTATATTGTATGGGGCAGAGACTAGTGAAGTGGAGGTATTTACACGAATAACATGTTGCTTGTATGTGACTGACGAGAAAGCACGAAATGGTACAATCTCACAAAATATGTCTTCTCATTTCTCTGTTCAACTTTATCAAAGGGAACCACTGTTTTGAATTTCTAGAAAATAATGCCAAACACCATTTACTTTAACCTATTATTTGAGTACTTTCTACAGAACCAAAAAACAATTTTCACTACTCTTCATGAACATGATGAAACAAGTTTATCATCAAAACAAGAAAATCGATATGTTTTCTTCATCTGCCTTAGTGTTAAAAATGTATGCAAGACAGTGGAATCATGTAAACAACCAAAAAAAAACATCAGCTGATCATTTATTCATATGTTGTTCTATGTAACACACAGTACACTTATGTAACATCAAGGCGACATAAGAAATGATCAATAAACATAGGAATTTCGATTTAATAAGAATAAAGCCTTGTTTTTGCCAAACTCCTTTATAAATGCTACTTTATCTTCACAATATTAATTTATCTGTGAATAATTTTTATGTGAAATTCATTAACCCTAACCACCACCTATCGCAACAGGTGATATTTGCTGGTGCAGAGGTAGTCTGGAACGAAGCAACACATCATCAAACCAATACATTGCATCAGTCAATGAAATTCTCAACCGATAGTCAGATCTATGTTGGTCGATACTGACTAACCATGATCTGAGTTCGTAGTTGTCAGTTAGCATGATTTAGCTCACTGGATTTTGAGTTCTAGTATTTCTTCACGAATGCCTTTTATGTATCTGATCACATTATGTGTTTAAAGTTGAATCTTTTTCATTATCATTGCTACTATACTGTTTCAACCTTCTTTGTTATTCATCTTAATAATTTCGACTGATCAAGTTAATACATTAGTGGAGCTTATATGAATAACTGCTGGTTATGTTTTGACTTTATTCATGAAAACGTTCTAAGAGAATCAGAGATAACAAAGAATGATGTTGTTGAATGCTAACTACGAACTGTTATCTACACTCCTTTTCAGATACAACATCAGGCAATAATGTTAATGGATTTCTTATTCAGTGTAAATTAGTGCTCAAATTACTAAGTGTCTGTATGATAATGTTCAGCTGTTCAACATCTAAAATATTAATTTGAAAATTTTTAATTATTCATGAATCAATAATGCTAATTTCCCGATTCTGTGAAGTGAAGATGTTCGTAGGTTACTATTATTCGATCATAGATGTTTAAGAAGCATTGCTCGTATATCGTGGGATAATCGAGTAAGCAGTGATGTCGTTAGGAAACGGATGCTAGTTAAGGATGGCAGATCAGAAGATGAAGTATTGAAACTTCATCAGTTGAGGTGTTTGGGACATGTGTTACGTATGGCTAACCACCGACTGCCTCGTCGAGCTATGTTTCGTGGTGTAAGAGTAGGTTGGAAGAAAGCTAGGGGCGGCCAGACCAAAACATGGCACAAATCCATGAAGTTACTGACAAGTGGACTGAGTCATGTTAGTAGATGTAGACTATCAGGTTGGGGTCCGCGAGACGAAAGTCACCAATGGTTAGAGACCTTGAATGAGATTGCTCAAAATCGTTTGCGATGGCGCAAGTGCATCCATTCGTTGAGCGCTCTCAAATCCTAATCTTCTGGAATCGTCAGCATCTCTACCTTTGTCTTTCTAACCTTATCTCACTGAATTATACTTCTTGAATAATATCTTTAAACCCTAGTCTTCTTCATTACCATTCATACCTCTACTATCTTTATCACTATGGCATTTGATTTGACATATGCGTCTCTGTGCTAATGTGGTATGGCAACATGAACTGATGTACATACGTACGAAGTTCTACGTTGCAACTGACTGCCATTGAAAAATATTTAACTTGGCAATCTTCAGTCTAAACTACAAGAAACGGCAGCTGATATTACCTTAAAAAACCTGAATAATTATCTGTATGCAATACTTGACTACCCCCTATGATAAATTAGAAATCATTATATATATATACGATAGGGCATTGAACAGCAGGCTTACAGTTGATTGTAAATAATTATTCTTGACTAATTAATAAATCAGTCAATCAGAGAAATATAAAGATTCAACAAACTAATTGTTTTATACATATGCATAACAGAATGACATTGTTGTTCGTTAAAAAAAACACTCTCAACATTTATCATCGAATTTTTTACAATTACGAAACTTTGTTTCTACATACCAAAGCCATTACACTGCCAGTAAATAAACTTGCCGGAGTCCCACTTGTCAATGAGACATATTCGGACATGTATTGCCGAATGAACTTCTCCAAATAAGTTTTAATCTAAATGATTTTACAAAGAAAAGCAAGGAGTTTGATAGTAAAAAAATGAAAGACAACATTTATTAGAGGAAAATAAATTAATGAGATTAAGAATTGGAAGTGTACCTAGTCATGTTACATTTACACTGGAGTAACCCAATTATTCTATAAACTTGAACATTTAATCACTCAGCGACAAACAAAATATTATTGATCGAGTAATCTGATATTGTACATGTGCCGACAAAGTGACATCTACCAATTTTGTATTGTATCACAGAAAATGTCTGATTGCAGTAGATAATAAAACAGTTATTAGTTACGAGTCATGTATATGGTGTTTTAGTACAGTAATCGTTCATTTTCGTGACTATAATGCCCACAGTTTTCAGCTGCTTATAAGTGTAAGCACGCACAGTTATATAACAACAGATAAGATTCAATACTGGTTAGATTTGCCATTGACGCAAAGTATTGATAGTCAAATTTATGAAATCTGATTAGTTACCAGACGGATTCGTACAGTTGATTTACAAGTCACAAATTGTATTTCGAAAATGACCAATGATTCAAGGTAAAATAATGTGATAGAGTGTTGTTTAGACCATTTTATAAATTTTCAACTCCCGCCAATTTTTGTATATTGAAGCTATTTAATTTAGCTTTCAGTACATATCATAATAACTCATATAACTTCAATTTTGGAAGTAGTTTCTGAACATTTTTATTAATTTACTGATGAATTTATTTCGAATATAGAAATTATCTTAGTAGTTTATTGCCTACTACAATCAATTATCGCTGAGCCAAACGTTTCATATTTCTCAACCATTGTAATGAAGTGTAATTCAGTAATATATCTCTTTTTGATAAAAAAATAACTACTTTTAGCTTTAAACGAGCAGTTTTTAAAACTTTACCAAGCATAAGTAGAAATATTTTTTCACACATTAATCTCATTCAAGGTACAACTGAAGCCGGAGAACATTGAACAGTAGGTTAAGTCTACAACCATCCTACAGACTAAAAGCAGAATGGTTTATCATTGAGAACACTTTTCACCGGTATAGTATATCTATTCCAGTGCCCATAGGATCATTCAACATTATTTTTTATTAGTTGCCATTCGTTTTAATAATTACTGGAGCAATCGAAGTTTACTGCCACACTTAGCGTGTACATTTGAGAATGGTAACTACTTAAACCCAGATTACATGCAACTGAATACTATTGTTCGTTTATGTTTTAGTCGGAGCAAATAAATAACTTATTGAAATCCAAATAAACATCTGTTTTTCTTTCAAATGAATAAAACTATAACTGTAGCAACCAATAAACTAATTTTTAACCGTTAGTAAAGGATCACATTTCATTCATCCAGAATAAAGTACACCCATAAACTTTATAACAATAGGACAGTCATCTTGAATAAATGGATGTAGATTAGAGAGTCAAGTTAGTCGAAATGGAAAATGAGGCTGTTAGGTTGTCTGAGTGGAATTCAAAACTGAATAATATTGACATGATATCATACAGAACGAGCACTAAACATACCTTTGTAGGATACTGAGAACGTTTCAGTTAATAACGACGGACCACTTGGTTACCATCATGAAGTGAAGTGAAAAACGTAACGAATACTTAATTCTTCCGCAGTAGTAATTCTTCCTTAACACTAAATCCTTAATCTCATTTCGCAAATGCTCAATCCTAACCTTCCATACCTAATTCTGAATCCTTAACCCTAGACTGTCAACATTAAATCACCAATCAGATATGTATAAATCCTAACCAGGAACAATGCAAACAGATATTCTGTAAAAGAGTGTTTATTCTTATAAGGGTTAAGATTTTCTCTACCTGAGTCCTTGGTTTTTGATTTACAGAGAGAACAACTTGTTGAAGACTCTAATTAATTTATTAATTATATAAAATCTATTCACACTTTGTGAAATCATTGGCTCTTTTCTATGAACTATGCATTTGCGAAGATTATTTTCAAATTGACTGACAGTTGTATAAAATTTGTCGCGATTGTTTAGAGCTCATCCATCACAAACAAATGTTAATGACCTTATTAATCCTTCGGTTTGTCAATCAGTACAAAAATACAGACATTAAAAAATCGATAAAATTCAGTTGAATTTTTTTTTATAGACATCAATTTCAACTTACAGTTTGTCTACTGAAATAGTATCCAATAATCAGCATTAAATGGCTAAGAAGAAGAAATCCCAGTATTATTTGATACTTCATAAGAAAAAGGATATTAGAGAGGGAGAGATTGTTACAGAAATACACCATTTAAAATATCAAATTTAAAATATCAAATTTAAAATATCAACCAATTTAGGCATACTTCCTTACGCCTGTAACTACTGATGGAGCATAGGCCACCCACCAGTTATCTCCAACCAACTCTGTCCTGGGCTTCCCTCTCCAGTTCTGTCCAATGTTTGTTCATTCCTCTCATATCTTTCTCTATTTCTCGGCGTAATGTATTCCTTCGCCTTCCTCTTTTCCTTTGACATTGAGGGTTCCAAGAAATGGATTGTCTGGTGACGAAGGTGGGTGCTTTTGCATTCTGTATCCTATCCACTTCCACTGCTTCTTCCAGATTTACTCCTCCGAGGCAGTCTGGTTTGTTCTCTCCCACAGTAGGTTGTTGCCGATGATGTCTGGCCAACGAATTCGAAGTATTTTGAATAGGCAACTTTTAATGAATACTTGTGTCTTCTAAATCATGTCATTCGTAGTTCTCCAAGGTTCCGCTCCATACAGTAGAACTGTCTTGACATTTGTATTGAAAATCCTGATTTTGGTGTTGATTGATATTTGTTTAGAGTTCCAGATGTTGTTCAGTTGTAGAAATGCATCCCTTGCTTTGCCGATCTGCGCCCTCATATCTGCATCGGATCCACCTTGGTTGTCCAGATAAGTAAAGGCTTTCACGTCCTCCAAGGTGTGTCCATCAAGAGTGATTTGATTGGCGCATGTTGTGTTATATCGCAGAATCTTGCTTTTCTGTTTGTGTATGTTGAGACCTGCTACTACAATGCTGGTCTTCTCTTGTATTTGCTGTTGCGTGTGCGATAGAAGAGTCACGTCATTTTTGAAGTCCAGATTGTCCAGTTGCATCGTAGCTGTCCACTGGACACCGTGCGTCCCTCCAGATGTCATAATCCAGTCGATCATGAGGAAAAAAGAAAGGGTGAGCGTAAACAATCTTGCCTGACACCGGACTTAACCTCGAATGAGTCTGTCAAGTGTCCTTCATGCGAGATTTCGCAGTTGAAACCATCATAAGAATTCCGTATGATGATGACTATCTTCTCAGGCACGCCGTAGTGTCGAATAATCCTCCATAGTGTTTTTCTGTCCACTCTATCGAATGCTTTCGTTTTTCTAGACAACTTGCACAAAGATGTATCCTGATGCATATTCTACATCTATTAATATGCTAAAGAAAACCTACGTTTATTTCAAGTTCTATCTTTTATTGAAATTTCAACTAAATCTTGTTTTAGAAATGCTTTGCTTTTAAAAAATTCTCAACTCTACATTTAGCTCAGTTTCATAATCCAGTCTAAACAATATACAAACTATTGGTTGAAAATTTGATTGGTAATGAGGTGAACAGTTATTTGTTGAACTGAACTTATCAAACTTGATAAATGATGAATACATTAATTTCCTGTCATATGAATAACCTGTAACTTTCACACACACACAGAGTTATTGAAAAATAATTGAAAACAATACAGCAAAGAGAAAGTTTTTTGAAAAATAAACGATAATTCATAACCATTATCTATTGTCTTCAGTGGGCAACTACCTGACATCCAACACAGTTCAATTCCAATGGTCATGGCTTTTCGATGGATCTCCGAAGATTCCCTCTCAAAGCAGGTTACAAGTGAGCACATACTAATTATCAGTGTAGAATGATGATGATCTTTAAGTTTCATTCTAATCATGAATTGATCAATATTAAAGTATCTCTGTAAAATCCTGTCTTTTCTAATTAATTCGGATCAGAAACAATTCTTGCGATGTTTCAACCAATTTGTCTTGCCAATCTATCAGGTTATAGGTCAGTGATAGAATTTTTAACTTCTCTCTACCACAAAGGTCACTCATTCACAAACTAACTCATATATTTGACAGTCTCAACATTGTACTAAGTCGTTTATCGCGCCACGGTCTAAAACCAAATTGAAACGATTCTCTCTCTCTATGTGTCAAAGATGTGAAAGAATAGTTAACATCAAAAAGACTGAGAATATGTGAAAGGATTTACTAACAATCAAGTTAGTTTTTGTGAGAATTAAGTCTTGTAGCCATGTGAGATTGATAGCTTGCATATTTCTCTTTTGCATATGGAGTTGAAGTTAAAAGGATGGAAAGCTAACGCTTCTGCTGTGCATACATGATTTGTTTGCGGTTCCACAAGAGTAAACTTTAAAAACTGGACTGATTTAGTTTTCAATCATAACTCAAAGTTGATAAATATGCAGACAATCTTTGAGAAATAATATTGATAAAGGTAAGGGATTTCTGAAAAATTATTTGATTTAAAGGTAATTTGAATCATGAACTGGTGTCATTGAAAACTAGGCAACACAGTGGATAAAGTTTTAGTTCTTATTAATGAGTAACTTTGAGAATAATTCCTCAACTATTGCAGAATTTTTTTCAAATGTTTTTAATCTAACCTTAGTTGATATCTGAGAACAGCTTTAAATAATTTTTAAATAGCTACCATTTTTACATTTAGCGTTATTTTGATTAGTGTGACTTTAAATTTGAACTATAAGGCTGACTGTACTGAGTATTTCCAGACACAGAACTGATGAATCTCACTTTGAATGAATGGAATAACCATTTGGTGATTTGAACACTGGTCTTATTAGTGAAACTTTAAATACATTATCAATAGGTATTATCGACTGGTGTCTTCTAATGAATGTTCTCTTTGGACACCATACCAAAAGATTCCAATTACATGATACATGATTATTGTATAAATTAAAATGTTTTTAACAGATATACAATTGATATTGTGAGAGAGAGAGAGTTGCTGATTATAGTTCATTATTTGAATCGATTCAACTGAAAAAATGCAACTGATAACAAACTGGGTTGAAGTCTTCGATCCAGTCATCGATCGAGGAACTTTTTTATTTGAACCCTTTACAGAAGTATAATCGTTTTTCCGTTTTTATTAAAATTTAAAAACAAATAGTCAAAAAATAAGTGCATAACTCTTACAATATTTAATATAGTTGATTTCTGATTCCAAACAGCAATCAATCCAATAATACAAATAAGTAAATTGCCTAAACTGCATGCAAATATCACAATGCTAAACTGTTCTGGAAAAGAGAACAACAACAACAACAGTTTTGAGATCAATAGTGATGAAAGTTATTTGTAAGTTAAAAGTCTTCAATGAGGTTACCTACTTACTTACTTACTTATTCACGCCTGTAAGCCCCTAATGAAGCATAGGCAACCGACCAGCATTCTCCAAATTACTCTATCCTGAAACTTCCTTTCTACTTCTATTCAACTGCTGTTCAATCTTCTGATGTCTACTTCTGATATTCTCGGCGTAATGTATTCCTTGATCTACCTCTTTTCCTTTTGCCTTGAAGATTCCAACTGAGGATTGGTCTCGTGATGCAGTTAGGTGATTTCCGTAATGTGTGTCTTGCCACCTTCAACACTTTTTCCTAATCTCTTTCACAGCTGAAATTTGCTTTGTTTTCTACCACACTAGGATGTTGTTGATGTTCATCTGCCAACAGATCCGGAGTAACTTACGTAGACAGCTGCTATTAAACACTTGTATCTTGTGGATGGAGGTATTCATAATTCTCCACCTTTTCGTATCATACAATGGTACTGTCTTGATGTTTGTATTTAACATTCTGACTTTGATGTTTGTTGTTAGTTGTTCCGAGTTTCAGATGTTGCTCATTTGTAGAGATTCAGCTCTTGCCTTGCCGATCAGCTGCAACAGATCCACCTTGCTACGCATGAGATTGCTCAGGTATGTAGAGGTATTTACATCCTCCAGGGCATCTCCGTTAATTGTGATTTGGGCGGTGCATGTTCTGTCGCATAAGAGAATCTTTCTTTTTCCCTTTGGTGTACGTTGAGACCTACTGCTGTTGAGGCTGTCGCTTCACTGATCGTTTTTTCTTTCATTTGTTGTTGAACGTGGGATAGGAGAACCAGATCATCTGTGAAGTCTAGGTCTTCCAGCTGCATTCTAGCGGTCCAATCGAATGTGGTATGGTGTTTTAATTGTTTCTTATATTAATAAAAATCGACAGCATTATCTTAGAGTATTTATTTTATATAAGAGTTATTAAGTGATTAATTTGCAATTTAATATATTTAAAAATAATTTTCATTGAATAAGAATTGTGAATAAATGCAATAAAATCTATCAAGTTTAAGAATAATTTTTTTGATATCATTGCTCATTATTAAACAGAAGATTCATATTTAAGACTGACTATATCCTTCCGTGTTTTTTGTAGTACAACTGACTTGACCAGCGCAAAAAAAGTACTGTGATTCACTTGATAAAAGTGACTGACAATGAATATAACTGCTAATGATGTGCGACAAATTCTCACCGTGATACTAAAAGTGAAAAAAGTCTGAATCTCAAAAGAGAGAACCGATTACCTCAAGATTGTAAGTATCACTCGCTGACAAATGTTAACTATTTGAAATCATCAGTCAATCATTGTTAGACCACCATTAGAAACCTGGAAGCACTGGATGACCGTTTCGTCCTGGTGTGGGACTCATCAGTGGAAGTGCGCGCCCATGACTCCTGCACCTCACCGGATTCGAACCCGGGGCCTTCGGTATTGCGTGCGAACGCCCAACTATCGGACCACTGGACCGGCATCCAACAGTGTTAATGTCTAAGTCTCATTGATCTACGGATTTCGCGCGACCTCATCCATTGGTCTTTGGTAGTTACTGCCTACACCCGACAGGGGTGAAGTCCATCGGTCACGTCTTCTCATCTAGAACTCCGAGAATTTCCTCACGAAGCTAGTCACTAGTGAGCACATGTTACAATGTTTTCAGTTAGAATTTTGGAGATTTGTGTTTTTACACATTGAAATCATCAATCCTGCGAGGTGCAGGAGTCATGGATGCGCACTTTCACTGATAAGTCCCACACCAGGACGAAACGGCCGTCCAGTGCTTGCAGGTTTCTAATGGTGGTCTAACAATGATTGATTGATGATTCCAAATATGTAAATAAATAGCTCCCTATTACCTAGCGATCAGATCATGTATGCCAAACAATAAAAGGAAGTTTAACAAACAAACATGCAACTTACGTGTAACTGTCAAAATCAGCTTTCCCACACCATCACCATAGTGTGGAGTCGATGGGACAACATGTTTCTCGAACAATTTTATTGTTTTACGTAATATCAAAGAATTGGCTTCTTCTGACAACATAAACAGTCCAGCAGCGACTATTACTAATGCAATGATTACCTTGCGGAGAAGAGATAAAATCAGTTAATTAATCAAATGTTTAAGTAATCTGCTGGAAGTATAATTTTTTACTTGATCGAATGAACTCATGATTAAGTAATCACCCATCTGAGGGCACGGATTGGCAAAGCAAGGGCTGCACGTATACAGTTGAAAAATATCTGGAACTCCAAACAACTTTCAACCAAAACCAAAATCAGGATTTTCAATACAAATGTGAAGACAGTTCTACTGTATGGAGCGGAAACATGGAGAACTACCAAAGCCATCATTCAGAAGATACAAGTGTTTATTAACAGCTGACTACGCAAAATACTTCGTATTCGTTGGCCAGACACCATCAGCAACAACGAACTGTGGGAGAGAACAAGTCAGATTCCAGTGGAGGAGGAAATCAGGAAGAATTGGTGGAAGTGGGTGGGACACACATTACGAAAAGCACCTAACTGCGTCACGAGACTAGCCATCACATGGAACTCTCACGGCAAAAGGAAAAGAGGAAGGCCAAGGAACGCATTACGCCGAGAATTAGAGAAAGATATGAGAGGAATGAGCGAACATTGAACAGAACTGGAGAGGGAATCCCAGGACAGAGTTGGTTGGAGAAAACTGTTGGGCGGCCTATGCTCCATCGGGGGTAAACAGGCTTAGGTAAGTAGGTAAGTAATCACCTATCTAATACCACTAGTGTATGGTGAACTCATTACTTGAGTACTAAGTTATTGAAATGCTGTACACTATTATTCAGTTTGATTCTGTTTATCAAAAGATGTTAACCTTCTCTTCTTCGAAATTTTCTTCTCGATAAGCATAAATCATGGTGACATTAAAATCCCCAGAGTACTCGATAGTTATTTGGCCGTTGTATGAGATTACAATGCTGATTAAAATGAATATAACAAATTTTCATTACAGGGTCTTGAAGATTGTTAAGTTACACATTTTTTTGAAACGATGAATCGATCAATGCTAGACATTAACACCCTTAGATACCGGCTCAGTGATCCAGAGGTTAGGCGTTTGCGCACAGTACCAAAGTTCCTGGATTCGAATCTTGTGGGGTGCAGGAGTCGTGGATGAGCACTGCTGATGAGTCCCATACCAGGACGAAACGGCCGGCCGGTGCTTTCAGCTTTCTAATAATGGTCTAACAGTGATCGATTCATGGTTTCAAAAATTTATAACAAATTTTATCACAAATAAGTGAATAACTATTTTATTTCCCATAGTGAAGTAGTTTGATTTTCTTCATGAAATCAGTGAACAGATTTTAAAGATGCATAGTTCTACATAATCTTTATCGATAGATTTGTATATTTCAATCCGGGAACGAAGTGAACTAATTTATTGAGTAAAAAGTTACAGTTAACCTTTTACACTAAGTAGTTTATAGTTTAGTTGTGGAGTGTTACAATCTAATAAAAAGTGGTCAAACTTATTCAAGAATCGAATATAATGTTATGCATTTCAGTCACGAAGTGATTATTATCTCTGAGAAAAGGGTACTTTTATCAGACAAGTTCAAAATGGGACGAAACGAGCATCTTTGATTTCATTTCCAACTACCGTCCACCTCTTAACTGCATTTTCGATTGAATTTCCAGAAGAGGTAAATATGTCATGATAAACTGATCCATTGCAGTCCTAAATATCTATCGAAAGATTTAAACAATCAACCCTTATAAGTTAAAATGTATTGTACAGTTGAATACATATTTGAGGCTTGAATAAATCTAACGTTAATAATATTGTAACATTTTATTATTTGCATTGGAGGGGTTGTAAAGATTGTTAAGTTACACATTTTTGAAACCATGAATCGATCGGTGTCAGACCACCACTAGAAACTTGGAAGCACTGGACGGCCGTCGAGTCCTGGTATGGGACTCCTCGGCAGTGCGCACCCATGACTCCTGAACCCTGCAGGATTCAAACCTAGGACCTTCGGTATTGTTCGCAAACGCCCTAACCGTTAGACCACTGAGCCGGTTTCTAACGCTGTTAATGTCTAACTTGATCAAATTCACGGAGTTGCGCAACCTCATACACAGTCTTCGGTAGACACTGCCTACACCCGAACAGGTTTGAACTTCACTGGTCACGACTTCCCACCAGAACTCTGAGAAGATTCCTCACGAAGCTAGTCACTAGTGAGCACAGGTAATTTGCATTTAAGGGGTTGTGAAGATTGTTAATTTACACATTTTTGAAACCATGAATCGATCGATGTTATTTCACTGTGGACTACTATATACAAAAAGCTACCTACATCCATGAAAAGAAAATTCTCTTCTCAGGAACATCTTCAGTTTTTATGTTGATTTCATTTAATTCAAGTGTTTCAAGTTATTGTTTTGGTTGATAGAATCAGGTGTAGTTCTCTTGCCTTCATGTGTGATTTATAAATGAGAGAAGAAGAATATTTTTGTATCAGGCAAATTGTTTGATCAATGAACGGTGGAAACGATTACTGACTGAATTCAAGAAACTTACGCAAATATACTCAAATCCCTTTAATGTATATGTAGTGATCGAGAACACAGGTGGGGCAACTGCATTGTATTTAACGAAAATTACAGAGTTACTCAGTAAAATCGGAAAACCATATCGTAAATCGTTAATTTGCAAAATGTCAGTCCATCATATCGAACTGGACTGTTCCTGTTGCAAAACATCAATCCATTGTCACTATTCATGCGTTTCATACAAATTCCATTGTGTTCTAACTCTTCCTTTATTGATCTTCCCCCATGTTCTGCTGCCAGACATTACGTTGACACTCACGTCATATACTACTTATAAGTAGCACGCACCACATATATATATATATATATATATATATATATATTCATGATAAAACAAACTAAGTTCCATTTCGATAAAGTCTAATTGAGTTATTAACACGAAATACTATTGATCGGTGTTGTCGTTGGTGAACCAAGCTATATCGATTTCTTTGTACACTCATAAAGTCAGTCTGCTTCATTCTAAATTACTTAACATTATTATTAATATTATTATTATTACTATTATTATGTATTCATTTAGAATTGAAATACATTTAACAAATAAATCACAACATGGTTGTATACAAAATTCAAATTTACATTACTATAAAAAACAGGAAATTGGTAATTTCATTATTTTTGTTTAAATCGTGTTTCAATTGGAATTGGATTGTTTTACAGTAGTTTAGGTAGATTATTGTCAAAATAAGAAAACACTTATGGCTACTACTACTACTACTACTTACTGCTGTAATCAAGTTTACCACGAAAAATACAGTATGACTTTTTGCAACGAACATGTTAAACAATTATTCTGAAAGAGTTAAAATAAAAAAACATACAGTGTAATAGGTTTCTCAGAGGCAATGATAGTAGTATATAAGAATTATAAATTATTATTATATTTGAACATAAACCTTAATGAGTTGGCTTAATAACATTATTTCCAGAGGTGAAATAGTCAGCTTTTAACATTTTAAACTTAACAAACAGCTTCATTTAATAACATGAATCAATCAATGTTAGACTTGAATTGACAAGCAGTTGGTTGGGAAATTCTAGTGTTTTAATGATTCATTAAAACATCAGATAATCGTGATATCCTAGTCTATGTGAATATATACTTTATTGATTTATCATGGAGTATTGACCAGTAGCTTGTATGTCTAGGTAGAGTTCATTTTCAACAACTGATCAAAGATATTGTGGATTAATTATACTTTCATTCTTATACTGTTTAAAATTAGTACCTCTCTTCTAACTCTCTCAGTCGGTATGCTTCAAAAAACTGGAAAACTGCGCTATGTATATTGCTTCTGCAGAACTTGAATGGTTCTGAACTTGATACTCTGTCCTGATCGAATGCACTCAATCTACTTGTAATATGGCCTGTATAATGCAATGCGAACATCGTATAATCCATGTTTAAACGTTTAACGGTTCGATAAAATTCAATGAGAATCTATAGGTGAGGTAACGTTTAGCGACATTTTAAACGGATACCACTATGGTTACGAATTCGGGATTTATCGACATTACTATATATACATATATGGTCGGTTTTGAAATGACTAGTTCTATGGCAATCTCTGATTGTGTCATTGCAGTAGACATCCAGATAATGTATCAGTTCCCCAAAAATCTTTCATATATATACCTTGACAATATATGCAAACCAGTATGAAACAGACCTTTGACATTTCTTTTCAATTGATTTTAGCACATATCTTCACAATCACTTTATTATGAAATAGATTAACATCAGGTTAACATGAGGTCAGAAATTCAGGAATACTATCATAGAAAACACTTTGTTAAAGCGCAGAATATACAACAATCTATGAAAATCATTTATATTAAATGAGATTATCCCTTCTTTAATACATCCGGATAGATGACTAACAATAGCATTGGATAATAATTTTTGAAATCAAATATGTACATCGTTAAAACTTTAATACATTACGCCGAGAAATAGAGAAAGATATGAGAAGAATGAACAAACATTGGACAGAACTGGAGAGGGAAGCCCAGGACAGAGTTGGTTGGAGGAAACTGGTGTGTGGCCTATGCTCCATTGGGATTAACAGGCTTAAGTAAGTAAGTAAGCTTATATAGGCAAGTACAGTATGTAGGAATACAAACTTATTAACTAGTGTAGTACATTACTTTAAAAGTTAGACTGTGCACTATGAATTGTAATTAATGAATTTGGTCCAAGATGAATATGTTATTGAATGCCTTCTGATAGTTTGTGTGATCTATAATCTACATTATAAAGTGAGATGATAAAAATACGCATCATGTAGAGACTTGAAAAAATACTCTTCATCCAACTTTCTCTTGAAAAAAGTATTTCAAAATGGGGCTGTCTGAGATTCCCTTCTCAGACTACTGAAAGGATTAGCTCAGAAATTTCCGATTATGTTGAATTCCAGCTTAAATTCACCAGGAGGTTTTTGAATTTACTATTTTACAAGGTCTCAAGTACCAAACGATCATGTGTATCTGTAATTAGAGAGACTTGATCAAATATATCTTGCTGTTCATCTCAAATCGCGTAATCCGAGACAGATCAATTTTATTCTTTCAGAGAGATATAATTTAAAAACTGTACTGCGAACCACATAAACAGATTTTTGTTGCTCTAAGAATCAGTTATTGACCATTGAGATACAATTTCATTCATTAATACGGATCAAATGCTCTGGTTTTTTATTTGACATTATCTTTCATCAGAGGACAAATGAACTGAAACCTCTTAGAATTTTACTAAAAATATGGGAGTAGAGGGTCTTTACTTATTTCACGATGAAAACTCAAAGCTTAGTCACTTAACCAAGAACAATATGAAGATTGTTGAAGATTTACTGGGTTCATTATAGAGGCTGGAGGAGACGGATATGTAATGTCTGTATGGGTTGATTTATATGTGGCTATATTTTCCCGATTATCAAATAAAATAATTTGTAGAGTACTTCTGTGAGGTTTGTTTGCAACTTGTAAGATGATTGTTCGATTTTCCCTTAAGCTATCTGTTTGCGACAAAAAAGAGTTCTTTGAAAACTGACCGAGAATTAATCACAGTTGTTCTATATCTCGTACTCTGCTTCATTTCTTGTCAGGCAAATATATAAACTAATGATATTTTTATTTCTGTCAAACTTATTTATATTGAAGATCAGACCATTTGTACAATCAAACAAACTTAAATACTTCATCATAAAATCATTACTATAAGTCATATTTTTACATTCACTAGGATAAACATGGATATCAAGTACATTTGATAAGAAAATACTTCACAACAAACTTACCAAGATAATAATTAATCCCACTGAAATTTCTTTTGAATAAATCCAATTACTTTACAACTTATCTGCTATAAATAAAATCCTTATAATATGAAAAGAAGTTCTTACATTTCAGTGCTGTTTTACAACACAAATGTATGTACTTAACTAGTTTCATTTCAAAAAAAATAATGCCGAGCAAACATTTTGTGTAAATAAAAGATTATATTACACGATATCATGATTATTGATCGTGAAGATGATTATAATTAGAAGACAGTATTAAATCTATTAATGTTAAAAGATTTCTGGCATTCAACCTTGTGATTTGTACAAATTTCTGAGTAGTTAACGTTGGAAAATGAATGAGATTTATGTTGGAAAATAAGTTTATAATGTAAATATGAAAATGAAACCAATGTAACATTACTTTGCAGTTAAAACTATTTCGGTACTACTTGTTACTTTTTTTCGATAATTCCTAAAATCAAAATATGATTACGGTGATTAAGGTTGCCCTATTTACTTTAAAACTGCTGACTGAAATACACTCAGTTAAATAAGAAATGCGTATTGTTTAATGATTGACTTCCAGACAAATTACTGAGGCACTGATGTGAAGTTCTTATCATAAATGTGTTACGTTAGGGCGCTCGTTCGACTCTTGCTACATATTGGTGTATATACAGTGGCAGCGACGTGTGAATACAATTGGGTCCTTAGGGTGGGGTGTCTAGGGGCGGTGTCTGTGTGGTGTGATAGTGATGAACCATGGAGGTGGAGGTGTGGGAGTAGATGTGTTTTAGTGTTGACTACACCGAATCATAATTAAACCGGACAAAATTATTTATT